>JARJHM010000732.1:0-160129 GCA_033356055.1 Carex pumila
CGAAATGGACTCAAACTTCATATTATATTTGGATTTTAATTCAATTTATTATGAAATTTTTCCAAAGTTCAGCCTTTGAAATACCGAAAACCAGCAAATACCAGAACCAGTTCTGAATCTGCCCCTATGTTCAACTCCTGTTTTTGATAAACCTTAGATAGCTCCAAAGGATTCATAAAATTTTACTCAGAATATAGAAGATTCTGTCCTGAGAATTTTTCATATAAAAAATTTAAAATTTGGACCAGCAGAGACTCTTGAAATTAAACTCGGAAGTTAGCTACTCAGCATGGATACACCAGCTATTTACCAGCAGAATTCCCTGTACAAAATGCCTGTTTCACATAGTTCTGAAATTGAGTTTCATAAAAAATGTTTACGCATGCATATAAACCATGACTTGAGGAGAATTTTCATATGAAGAACACAAAATTTAGTGTAGCCAATTAGCGGGAATTAATCTCCAAAGATCAGCTGTCAGAAAAATACCACTGCACCATTTATTAGAAAAATGTATTGCCTTGTTGTTTTGAAACATTTGTGGAGTCCTGTACACTATGTCCTAGAGAACCGACAACAGGGAACAACTTGAACAAGTTTTAGCTCCAAACGATAAACCGATAAGGAGAAAATTAAGTCACAAAGTGACACCCTGATTAAATCCTGCATGACCCTAAATGACCAAGTTCCTAAAATCTACCCACCTTGCAAATTGAATAAAAGCTAGACCAAACATCCAAATGACATGATTCCACTCTCAAAAAGCTCTCCATTCATTCATCTTTAAATCCATATAAAGAACTCCAAAATAAGTAACAGTCCATTTAACGAACAATCCATTTAACTAACAGTCTACTTAAATACATTTTGATGTAACACAAACTAGCAGTCTATTTAACTAATAGTCCATTTAAATACCTAATCAAAGGTGAACAGGTCTGGTGCTCGGCGGTCTCGTTCTGGATATCTTCGTTCTGGTACAACATCTTTTTGTTTGTCAACTCGCTTGCGCCTGACATAAAAATTATTGTAACGACGAAGACGTAAGTGCTGGCGTAACGTCTTGACTAAGGTCTTCACCGTTTGTCTTGTAACCCATCAGTAACATCTTGGATGGGCGCCTGACTAGGGTGCTAATATTCTCTTCGTGCCTCTTGGACGGATGCTTGAGGGCTACGGTCGAGGTGCTAAAAAAATGCTCCATTATCTGAGAGTACGGGAGTAACAACGTCTCATAGTCATGTGATCCTGCAGGGATTATTTCTATATGTTAATAATGAGAGCAACAGACAATTATCTGAAAAAACTTGAAGTAACCGAAGTTATTACCTGAGAGACTTGACTGGGTCCTGCCCCGCCTTGCGTACCTGTAAGAACTGGTGGGATCCACGTCATGGGATTCTCCGGTCCCTATTCCAATTATTTAAATATTTTAGTGAACAACAAAAGACAATTATTTGAAAAACTTACAATTACGAAATTATCACCTGATAGACCGGATTAGTTCTGCGCCAGCTTGCGTTTCTGTAACGCATAGCGGGAAGCTATACATGGGATTCTCCGGTTCCTATTCCAATAATTTTCTTATTTTACTATTCAACATTGGACAATTTCCTCATCTCAAGGCCAAATACAAAATTAATACCTGATAGACGTCACTGGGTCCTGCATGACTTGTGTGCTGCCCCTCATGAGCAGTACCTTGCTGGTAACTCGTATCCTCAAAAAACTCTGAGTAATCCGGGTTCCAAACATATTGTTCTAATCCCTATAAAAAAATTGAATATTTAATAAACATAATCAACACTGACATAAAAAAGTTGGCAATTACCTGATAGACCTGGCTGGGACCTGCGTCTCCCTGTGCAACATCATCATGTGCCCCTTATCATAAAAATTACATTAATATTTCAATAAACATAATCGACATCATAATCAAGACTTTGTTAAAGCTACTGTAAAGTTTTCTATACTTACCAGATCGTATTGAGGTGGCTGGCTGGGACCTGCGTCTCCCTGTGCAACGTGATCATGTGCTCCCTATCATAAAAATTACATTAATATTTCAATAAACATAATCAGCATCATAATCAAGACTTTGTTAAAACTACTGTAAAGTTTTATATACTTACCAGATCGTACTGAGGTGGTATGTTCGCGACTTGTGCGAGATAGTCCATCAGCCCATTCTCAGAGTTGATCCAATTTTGTTGATAGTTGGGATTATCATCTTGGGGCAAGGGTGGGATGGGTTCTTGATCAGGTGGAATATCACCAACTTCAATGTCATCGGGATTCTCCGGAAGATTGGCTGCTCTCATCATGTTACGATATTTAGTTTCCATACCATTATCTCGTAGAAGGCCACAACTTATTTTTAGCAAAAACTTCCCAATAGCCTTGTAAGTGTTTGAGGTTGATTTGCTCAGAGCTATACTAATGGCATTTAACTTTATCCCTCGTAGTCCCTATAACATTAAAAAGATTGTAACTTATCTAATAGAATAATTCCATAAAATAATTGTGTTTATAATTAAATTTTAACTTACAACACGTGTGGATTTCGAGGCACTGGGAATGTACCCTACTTCGCCGTGCTCATCTCTATATTCAGGCATGGGATTATCAACACCCTGTATGAACGTTCTATTCAAGAAGACGTTAAACATACAATTCCTTTGAAACCAAGTTCGATAATTAAAAAGCTGGTCATCCGTCCATATCCCCGTTATTTCAGCCAAGTTGTCGGCAGGATTAATGGCCAATTCAATGTAGAATTGGTGCTCATTGGCCCAATTTTTTCTGACCACACCAACATTGTGACTAATGTTATGTAACCTGCGTACCTCCATCTCGTTCAACAACGGTTCAGGAGGTGGGATGGCCTGTGCATACCCAAACTGTCTCATCACTCGATTAGGATAATGATATTCCACTATCCAAAAGTGTATTAGTGGCACACAGGCAAGCCATACATCACTCTCATCGTAAATTCGTAACGGCAGCTTGGACGGATTCTCTAGTAACTTATCTTTGTAAGGCTCCCATTTGACCATGTAATCTTCAAGATCTTGTAGTGTCGAGCGGAAGTAGCCAACTCCAGCACCACCGTGAGCTTCCCTATAGTCACGATTATAACACCATTGTTCCCCGATTGCAGGACATCTACAATAAAAAAAATATAATCTTAATAAACATAATAAATGACAAATTAAACTATTGTAAAGTTTTTTATACTTACTTTTCTAAATCCGGCTCACCCCATTTTGGAGTCCATCCACCTAGGAGATGAGGACGTTCATTCGGTAATCTAGTCCAACACCAATGTTGGAGAAGAAGAGTTGGTCCCCACACTGTTCTTGTCTTATGCTCAACGGCATTACATAGGTTTCTATATAGTACTGCTAGAACAGCACCACCCCAATTGTATTGAGTCGGTGAGTTAAGATTTTTAAGAAATTGCAGATACATTGCCGGAACAGAATCTCCCGAAGAATCAGCATAAAGCATACTCCCGAATAAGTCAAGTATGTAAGCTCGAGTGTATTGTTGTACCTGCTCCTCTGTAGGTTCACCAGGTTGTTCATTTGGCATGACAAGAAATCGATTGTGCAGTTCCTTCAGTTCTATGGAATATCCAGAAGTCGTGCGAACAACTTGTTCGTTTGGTCCCATTCTCTTCTTCTTTTTAAGCAGCGGAGCTGCAGGCCCAACTCCAAGAAGCCGCTCCACTAATTCAGACGCATTTACGTCTGCAAAACCAGTCACAGGAGCCCCTTTTATTGGCAATCCCCATAAACATGAAACATCTTGCAGTGTCACTGTCATCTCTCCCACTGGAAGATGGAACGTATGCGTCTCTGATCTCCACCGTTCAATGAGGCCAGCGAGGAGCCATTTGTCAATATTTATTTCTTTCATTCTAGAAACTTGCAACAAACCTAGCCTCAGCAAGTACGGCTCGCAACGCTCGTGGTATGGAATCACAGCTCGGGGGTGTCGAACATCCAATCCGTGATAAGTCTGTCATTTGTATACAATTTGGTTAAAATCAATATCGTAATTCAAACATTTATATATCATAGCAAAAATTATGTGAAATTTGAATTTTACAAGATTCATTGAGTAACTTACAGGATTAGAGAATAACGATATTTTATGTTGTGCATGCGGCATCCATAACAGATTGCTAAAATTTTCTGCCATCCTGTAAGAATAATATTTCAAATAATTTGGATTCAACTGTACATTTTTTAGATACATAATATGATGAATTTTGTACATACTATTTGTTAAATTTTAATTAAACCTAAACCTAATTAAATCTAACAATAATTTTCAAAAATTACTAATTGGTTGCAATTTCACCGAATTAAACCTAAACCTAATTAAATTTAACTGTAATTTTCAAAAATTTCTAATTGGTTGCAATTTCACCGAATTATATCTAAACCTAATCCAATCTAACAATAATTTCCAAAAATTACTAATTGGTTGCAATTTTACCGAATTAAACCTAAACCTAATTAAATCTAACAATAATTTTCAAAAATTACTAATTGGTTGCAATTTCACCGAATTAAACCTAAACCTAATTAAATCTAATGATAATTTCCAAAAATTACTAATTTGTTGCAATTTCACCGAATTAAACCTAAACCTAATTCAATCTAACAATAATTTTCAAAAATTACTAATTGGTTGTAATTTCACCGAATTAAACCTAAGCCTAATTAAATCTAACAATAATTTACAAAAATTACTAATTGGTTGTAATTTTACCGAATTAAACCTAAACCTAATTAAATCTAACAATAATTTAAAAAAATTAAAAATTGGTTGTAATTTCACTGAATTAAACTTAAACCTAATTAAATCTAACAATAATTTACAAAAATTACTAATTGGTTGCAATTTCACCGAATTAAACCTAATTAAATCTAATAATAATTTTCAAAAATTACTAATTAGTTGTAATTTCACCGAATTAAACCTAATAATGGTCTTCACAACAAATCAAATTAATCAATTATGGAGAAATTATTAATTTTAGTAAAAGAAAAAAAAACTCACTTCAGAGAAAAATGCAGAAAAGACTTGGCCGTTACTTCCTATAACGTCCTGTGGACGTGCTTGACTTGATTAGGACCACTGATTTTTTTTTTTCTGGGCGGGGTTGACGGAGACAGAGATAGCGAGGGAAAGAGAGAGCCAAAAATAGCGAGAGAGCGAGAGAGAAAGCTCTGGGAGGGCGGAGGATTTAACGTGAGGCCCTTGTCCGTGATGGCCCATCACAGGCATCCATTTTTTTTTCCTTGTCTGTCACCAGCCATCACGGACAACCTTTTTCTTTTTTTTTTCTTGTCCGTCACGAGGCATCGCGGGCATCAATGGCCGTTACGCGCCATCACGGACAGTGTCCGTTTTGCCCCATAACGGACCGGTTTTTTTTTGTTTTTTCCGGTTCATTCAGTTATTGAGTTTATTGAGTTTAACGGGGATTATTAGGGACTAACTATGCCCGTGATGCCCCAGAACGGCCATTGCCCGTGCTGCCCCATCCCGTTTTCCCTATTTCTGAAAAATATTCAAAAGTTTTGTTCAATCTCGATATTTAATTATTATTTTTCCTATTAATAAAAATTTCGGCCGACCTGGGTATCCTCTGAGATATCTCAACTTTTGCGTGACCGACGTGTCCGGTGCCTATTTGGAGATAGTGCAGGGGGCAGTATTCGTCTAGGTCACAATATGGTTTTCAGTACCTGCTTTTACGGTCAGATAGAATCCTGTGCTCTCGAAATCACAGACACAAACACATCCTTACGATGTTACGAACGGTTCAGATCGGGCATTCTCGAAAAAATGGAGCGTATAGCATCAGACCCGCTCACTTAAGATCGCACGTTATAAATTCGGTACCACAAGCTAGGTCGATACCCTAAAGTAACCCAATTTTTTAGTTTAGATATGGACCGTCCAATTCGAATCTGAACCAATCCGGCCGAGATGGAGCGCAAGGGACCTCTTTAATCTGACGGATCGATTCGAATCGAACGGTCCGGATCTAAACTTAAAATAATTGAGTTACTTTAGGAGATGCGAACTCAGCTGGCTACACCATCGCGAATAACAACAGCAAATACAAATAATCCATCCCTCTGCTTTTTGAATTTTTTTTTTATTTTCCCTCCCAAATAACCAAAACGAGCGAAACATATAAACAAGCTGTAATTCAAAAAATAAAGAAGAAAGGACGAAACTGTAAATTCCAAAAACAGTGCCCACTCAGTGTTCTTCACTCTACCAAAGTACCAAGTACCAAACCAAAACCTCCCTCTTTTCCCTCCTACCGAACCCTAGCCCGCCTTTTCCCTTCCCATCGCCATGGATGACCCCAAAACGCTAGATCTACTCACGGACCTCGTTTCCCGCCTTCTCTCTCCTACCAATCCCTCCTCGGTTGACCACTCCCGCGCGCTCAGCTTCGCCACGCGCCTCCTCTCCAGTCGTCTCTCCCCCTCACTTTCCCAGGACGAGCACGCCATGGCTGAGTCGATCAAGCGCGATCTCGCAGTCTCCGGCCGTACCACAGAAGCACTTTCATTCTCTGATCTCCATTCCAAGCTCGCTGCCAGATCGTCCCTTCCTGGCGGCGTTCAAAACCGCTGGGCCCTTCTCTACCTCCTCAAATCTCTTTCAGGCCGTCGGAGCTACACATCAGGTGGATTGCCATCTCTTCCTCTTGAAAGCCCTAATCCCAATCATAACTCTGCCAGTCAGAACTCTACGAGGAAGAAAAACCTGGGGTTGGGAAGTGGGGTGTTGCTCATTTCAAAGGACCCTGAAAATGTTCGACAAAATTCCTTGAGGGAATACTCGGTGCTGGTAATGGATGACAATGAAGTGGAAGAGTCTTCACTTGTCAGAGATGTACTGTATGCTTGTCAGGGAATTGATGGCCGGTATGTGATGTATCGGTCGGTTAATGGAACAGATGGCTATGATTTACCAGAGTCTCTCACACTACCTAGATCAACACGGACCATGGTTAGGAAATTGTGTGAAATTGGTTGGCTGTACAAAAAAGTCAAGGGTTTTATTAATGAAAGCATGAGTAAAATCCCATCAGAGGAGGTGGGAACCGTTAGTCAGGCCTTTTGCTCAGCTTTGAATGATGAACTGACTGACTACTACAAGCTATTAGCGGTGCTGGAGTCGCATTCAATGAACCCAATCCCTACTCCTGGGTCTGACTTAGGCTTGCAAGCGAATTACCTCTCTCTAAGGCGTTTAGATGTATGGTTGGCAGAGCCAACAGTGAGGATGCGTTTAATGGCAGTTTTGGTTGATGGATGTCGTGGTCTGAAAGGTGGGGCGATGGCTGGGGCTATACACAGACATGCCAAGCATGGTGACCCGCTTGTGCAAGATTTCATGGGTTGTCTCCTCAAACGGGTATGTTCGCCACTTTTCGAAATGGTAAGGAGTTGGGTGTTGGAAGGAGAATTGGAGGATATTTTCTCAGAATTTTTTGTTGTCGGTCAACCAGTAAAGGCTGAATCTTTGTGGCAAGAAGGTTATCGGATTGAACCTGCCATGCTTCCTTCATTTATTTCTCCTACACTGGCCCGGAGGATTTTTCGAACTGGCAAGTCGATTAATTTCTTAAGGGTTTGTTGTGATGACAGTGGATGGGCTGCTGCAGCGGCTGACGCTGCTGCACATGTGGGGACCAGCACAAGTCGATGGGGACTAGGGTATGGCCAGATCGATGCAATAGAGGCACTCGTTGTAGAAGCTGCCAAGAGAATCGATTGCCATTTAATGGATGTCATACACAAGAGATATAGATTTAAAGACCATTGCCTTGCCATAAAGAGGTACTTACTCCTTGGTCAAGGGGACTTCGTCCAGTATCTAATGGATACAGTTGGGCCTGAGCTGTCAGAGCCAGCCAATACTATAAGTGCCTTCCAGTTGGCGGGCTTACTGGAGGCATCCATAAGGGCCTCCAATGCACAATACGATGACCGGGACATTCTTGATCGGCTAAAGGTAAAAATGATGGATCATAGTGATGGAGATAGGGGCTGGGATGTGTTTTCTTTGGAGTATGATGCACGTATGCCACTGGACACTGTCTTCACAGCCTCTGTAATGAAACGGTATCTAAAAATCTTCAACTATTTGTGGAAGCTGAAGCGGGTTGAGCATGCTTTGACAACTGTGTGGAAAACCTTGAAGCCGAACGTTATTGTTAAGAGCATATTTGCAAAGGAACCTATACTAAGGAAATGCCAGGTTATATGGAATGAAATGAACCATTTCGTGACGAATTTTCAGGACTACATTATGTTTGAGGTGCTGGAGGTTTCATGGGCCCATTTCTCTGATGAAATGGAAGCATCAAGAGATTTAGATGACCTCTTGTCAGCACATGAGAGATATCTAGGGTCGATTGTGGAGAAGTCTCTGCTCGGTGAAAGATCAAGCACCTTGCGTGCATCTCTTTTTGGGTTATTTGAGGTAATTTTAAGGTTTAGAAGTCACGCGGATAGGTGGTTTGAGCGGATCTATGAGCTCCAATCAAGGTAATTTTCTAAATTTATGATAAAGCACTGGGTGACACTGGTATTTCCCAACATTTATGTGTAGTCTATTACTTTTGTATTACATTTTATGTTTTGATGTACTTGAACCTAAGCTAACTTTGTATTCTTTTGGTTCCTCTTTTAGTGAAAATGGTACACTCAAAGATCCTTTCTGTTGTAGTCCAAAATGACAAAAAACATCCCTACACTTTTTAGTTTGAAAGATAAATTTCAGTTTGAAATACACTTTAAGGGCTTCTTCAAACTGGACTTCTATATCATAAAAAGTATATGCTATCTGTAACATAAAATTGATTTACGTGTAATGTCAACTCTAGTCAGGTCGTCCTGGATAGTGTCATGTTGATGCATGTCAACCATTTCTGTCCTTGGTATATGCTGTCTCTGTTGGAAGTTGGTAATAAAAAGAACATTTGATTCTATTAGTATTAAAGCTTGACTAATGACTATATCGTAAGAACCAGATGATTACTTGTTTGTCATTCTTGTGGAATTTAATCAATCCTTGTTTATTGTCCTTAATATATTTCCCTATTTCTTGTGTTTAATGTTCTGTATTGCTTTCTTTTGTAGTATTGTTTTATGATTAGCAATAGATTTAATAAGTGGAAGTTCTATTTTTTGACACAGAGGACAGGCAGAATCTAGGCAAAAATCAAAGAAGAGAGGCCAATTGCTTGAAGGTGCCGAGAAGGCTATGACCCAGATGGCTGGAGAGCTTTTCCGCAAAATGGGAGAAGATCTGGATCAAATTGCGAAAGACTACTCAAATTCTCTTGATACCTTTATAAAACAGCTACCTCTGCAACAGCATGTGGACTTGAAGTTCCTTTTTTTCCGTTTGGACTTCACTGAGTATTACAGCTGTCACAAATGAAAAGGCAAATAAAGAAATATAAATGTGGCAAAGACAGTAAAATTTGTGCATTCATTATTGTATTTAGACAAGGTTGGTTTTTTTTTTAATATAACTTTTTTTCTTTTTCTTTTTTTGTGAAGTTATATTTGAAGAGAGAAGTCTTAAGTTAGATTGCCACTTCCGAAAACTGGATTGTTTGCTGCAAAAAGGCAGAGGCAGCAAATGAACAGCTCTGGTTAAATTAGGTTTGGGTGAATTTCTGGTCTTTGGCTGTTTCAGTTGGGTGATTGTTTATTTTAAGAGAGAAGTCTTAAGTTAGATTGCCACTTCCGAAAACTGGATTGTTTGCTGCAAAAAGGCAGAGGCAGCAAATGAACAGCTCTGGTTAAATTAGGTTTAGGTGAATTTCTGGTCTTTGGTTGTTTCAGTTGTGTGATTGTTTATTTTGGGCCATTTAAGATACCTCATGCCCACTTTTGGTCTTGGGTCAAATTCAGGTCCAGGTTTTTGATTGACCGGCTTTACTGCACCCAAAGTAGATTTGAGGTTGCAGTCAGTTTTTTTTAATTATTTGCATGGACTCAGGTTCTTCAGTAAAATTGAGCTTGGTGTCCAGTAATAGGTTCTAAGTCTCGTTTCAAGTTTTATAATAAATAAAAACAAAACAGTTCTGGTTGGGTCAAAGATTTGATCATACTGTGACCAGCCGTTGCAGAAAGTAGTAGTTTGGCCAAATAAATATATTAAAAAGAAAAATATTCAGTCCAGGTGTAATTATTCGTTATTCCCCTACAAATATAGTTAATTTCTTTACCATGTGCTGCCACTGATATTTCTTCTCTTTCTGTCCCTTTTGAATTGCAGGTGTACATTAATTCTATAACACAACTGGTAGTGACCTACTGCACTTTGTGGGTGTTCACTTTTGTTGGTGACTTATTTCAATGCTGCTTGGTTTGACTAATTTAGAGGTGCGAGTCTTTTTGGGATTTTTGAGTTTGCTGATGTCTTGTAAATTTAATGCTTGTTTTTCTTTACCTTTTGCTATTATCCTGTTTGGTCTTGTTTCTAGTTTTGAGTTCATAGTAATTCATTTCATTTATATTTCTTTAAGAATGAAAAATCTATGCTTGTTTAGATCAATTATGAAGATTGAACATGGGATGAAGTTACAACTAATCATAGAGCAGGTTAACTTATTTGGTTATGCCAGTGGTATGAACACATCTGCACTGATTAAGTGACGAACAATATTGACTGGAAAAACCTACTTTTGTATCATTTTTTTTTTCAGGCTTATTTGGTTTTAATTGAAAAACGGATGATGAAATCAAGGGGTGTTTGATAGAAATTGAGGACGAGTTGAACTTAAATGAAGCTCAACTGCATGTTTAAGTGCTCAATTAGCTCCGTGTAGTATAATTGTGAGGTGGGGCGTAGGTTAAGTTTGGTGCAGATAACTCGGGTAATCAGAAATGTGGATCACAGTAATTGGTAAAGTTTAGTTTTGACATGTTTTATTGTTACGGTACTTGCTATTTTTGAAGTTCGAGGGCAGTAAACTCATGTCCGTAGGCTGTGTAGAATCTGGTAAAACTGATGTACAATCCATCTCAATCACAGTAATAATGCCAACGATTGAGTTGTAAAATTTAAGTTCATATTTTTGTGTACACAATTTGAGAGGAATTAGTTGTTTATTTGAATCAGGATTTTTTGGGTTAATAATATTCACTATTAAATAGTATGTAAAGCTCTCAGCACTGTATTGGGTTGACTCTGCCACAAACCGCCAAGAGGACCCTGCAGTGCCTACGGGCTTTTCCCCTCAAAAAAAAAAACTTGTTAATTAGCCACAAAAAAGAAATTGTTACCAAGTTAATTCTGGCTTGTCAGATTTGTTGATTTCTTCCTTTCAATATTAGGGTTACTAGTAAAAGATTTAAACTATTTTGTGACTGCCTTTTATTTTAACAAGGATAATTAAATATGGACGTCTCTCTAAAAAAATTTCATAAATATAAACCGCTGGCGGTGCAGCCATCCTGTTCATTTGTTATCGATGTAAAATAGAGGTTTTCTTGTGTTTTCGGTTCTACATCCCGACTGAGACTGCCTATGTTGTCATGAATAATTGGATATAATTTCTTACAACAAAAAAAAGAAACTGTATACAGGGGCGGATGTAGAATTTTTGTCAGGACGGGGCAATAATCGGATGCAAATAGCTTATCGGGTACAATTCAACAAAACAAAAAAAATACCAATCAATATAATAAAAATCCTAAATTACTTGAAGAAAAATCAACAATTCAACATTTATAGGGAATTTGAAATAATATTTTGGTTCAACTTGGCAGCCTCTGCCTTTGAATTAAAAAAAAAAAAAAACTTTTTGGTTCAACTAATTTTCACTATTTGGGACCAGCACCTATTTGAGCTCGGCTAATTTGTTTTACTCAGAATTTATATGGATTCTGTTCTGTCTATTAAAATTTCAGAATAGGCTACAGGGAGACAATTTGAATTCCAAGGAGGGGCAAAGATTCGAAAAATAAATTTTTAGCACTATTTTTAAAAATCCAGCAAAGGACAGCTGACCCCCCTATGCTACAGTAGATCCGCTCCCAACTATATATCTCTTACCCTATTTAAGGTAAAGAAACCCTAATTTACCCTGTATGAATAAAAGGATACCTGTAGATCTCTGTTGCAAAATCATGCGCAACCTTCACTTCTAGTGGCTATGCTGAACCTGAATGAGTTGAAAGTAAATAAAAGAAACGATAATTAAAAACGTCGCCTGAGAGATTCGAACTCTCGCGGGGAAACCCCATGTACTTAGCAGGCACACGCCTTAACCACTCGGCCAAAGCGACGTTGTTGTTTTTATTACTTTATATTATTAAAATTAATATATTTCTAACATACGCGTCTGTTCCTTCCTAGTCTCCGGCTGACAGCTCCCAACCAAACACCGAACCAATCATTTACATTACACACACCAGCAAACACTGAATCCGATCCCACCCTCCGTCCCCTGTCCGGCACCCCCCGCCACCCCCATGTCCTCCGCCGCGTCTCCCTCCAACCCCTTCACCCCCTCAACCCCCTCCTCTTCCTCCCCTTCCCCTTCCCTCACTTATTATTGCCACCTCTGCCAACGGAGTGTTGATCTTTCCCCTGCCCCTGGCCCCCTCTGCTGCCCTGACTGCTCCGGCGGATTTCTCGAAGAAGAGAACGAGATAGCCCTCCCCCCTCCCCCTCCCCCACCCCATCTCGCTGACATCTTCTCAGACGAATCTGACCACGATCTCGACGATTCCTCCGACCTCTTGCCCTCCTCCCCTACGACCGCCGCTCAGAACTACCTCCGACGCCTCATCCTCCGCCTCTCCTCTGACGACATCCCTATTGCTCCCCGGGGCCCCTCCCCTGCCTCCCCTCCCTCAATCTCTTCTATCCCCACTGTTTCCATCTCAGAATCGTCCCTAACTTGCGCTGTTTGTAAAGATGAGTTTGTTACCACCTTTCCGGCTCGTCTTCTCCCCTGTGGCCACTTGTATCACTCTGATTGCATTGTTCCATGGCTATCTCGCCACAATTCCTGTCCTGTTTGCCGGGCTCCCATTCCTTCTACACAACCAGCCACTGAATTGCCCCCATCTCCACCTCCTGGAACAAGGACACATGTATCCATTCGGTTCAGGACGCTCCTGGATGAAATGAACAATGACAATAGTGGCGGGGCCCGGGCGCTGAGAGTTGCACTCAGAGAAATCACAAGAAGGACAGTGGCGAGAGAGCCCACAGCAGCTGAGGCGTCACCAACCCAGTTGGCACAGGCTGAGACAGGTGGCTCAGCAGGGCCGGCGAATAGTGGGGAGACCGTCTCATCAGCATGGCCTGTCAGTGGCAGTGGTGCTGGTGGGTTTGTTGGGACCATGAGGAGCAGCAGGTTTGATGAAGATGGAGATGCTGTCATGTCAGAGGCTCGAGAGGGCCTATTTGATTGATGGGAGTTTAAATTCAAGTTTTCTGTTGCGATGGTTCGAACTTTGGAAGGTGAAGTGTTAAGGTATGAGTTTTGTTCTGCTGAGTTAATTTGGAATCTAGCTAGTATGACATTAGCATGTGACACCGATTTTCAAAACCTATTGGATAGACTTTAAATGATAAATTCAAACCGTTCAAACTGACCTATGCATTTACATACAAAATTTATAAATTTTGAATTATTTTAGTATCAAGTCAAGCGATAAAAAACTAATGAAAAATGAATGCATTAAATTAACTTGACCATTTGACTTGATATTAAATAAACTCAAAAAATTATAAATTTTGCATGTAAATGCATCACTCACCAAGTAGATCGGTTTGATGGTTTGGATTCATCATTTAAAGTCTATCCAATAGGTTTTGGAGTTATGTTATTTAGGTTGAAATGACTCCGATGTCATACTAGTTGAACTCATTAATTTGGGCTTGGTTGGAAAGGTTCAATCCTTTTGAAGGTTTGATCTTCTTCTTGTGCTTTTTAGTTATGTTAATCTGGTTGCTTAATTTGGTTTATTTGTTGTGTTATTGGTCTGACCTAGAATCAGATTTTTTTGTTCTGTTTTATGTCGATATGGTTTTCTTATTCATATAAGATAATGAAAGCGCTAGCCTTTGGTAAAAAGTTGGGCGGGGCACAAAGCATAGTAAATGGTCTACTGCTAGTTCTGAACTTGTATGAAGTAATGCTAGCCAGCACCTGGTGGAACTGATCACTTCTTTGATAAGTGGTCTGTATTACTTGTCCGTGATAGTTTGGGCATATTTAATTGGAAAATATTTTGTGGGTTCTATAAGCTATGACAATTCCATTTATGGGTGTCAGAAATGTATGACACAAGTCTAAAGGTGCAGGAGATGTAATATCATCACTAAATTTCATAATATCATATTCACCATTCTAAATTTCAAAAACTCACAAACTTACGCAATTTATTTACATTTCTATTTAAATCATTTTAAATTTATAAAATATCCATTTTACCTTTTATTAAAATAATAAAGGGGGAAAAATATGTTGTTTGTGTAAGAAAAATGTTCCGTCTTCTTACTGATCAGTTTTCAAGGACAATGATTCATTTCTTTACTTGTGACGCATACACAGTAACATTTATGCATATGCTCGTGTATACATCACAAGAAAATGAACCATTTGCTCTTATAACCGGCCAAATAAGAACACTAAATATTTCTCTTAAACAAGTGATATGTATTTTTCTTCTATTTTTTAATAAAGGGCAAAATGGGTATATTATAAATTTAACATGAGTTTTAATTGAAAAGTAAATAAATTGGGTAAATTTGAGAGTTTTTGAAATTCAAAAGGGTAAAAATGATATTTTGAATTTTAGAGGGGGGGGGGGATATGTAATTTCGAAGCTTTTGAGGGTTATACATGAAATTCCCCCGAACTTAAAAGATGTTGTCTAGTAATGTAATACTTTTCTTTCCTAATTCCATCATGCATACCATGAAGTTACTTCGTTACTGGTCTTGATAGCCCTGATTATCAGTTGCAAGAATTCTTTAGGTTTGTGAAATGATTCATCCAAATTCCATAGAGATTCCTGACTTTCTGGCCTAGCAGATAGATATGACCATGATTAATTTGAATGTTCTTTTGGAATAATATTACTATTTCCTTTGAGCTGTTGACATGGCATTTTAAGCCCCCCCCCCCAACCACCACCACCACCACCAACAACAACAACAACAACAACCACACACACACATACACAGAGACTTGAGGGCTGGGGGTGGGTTGGATGTAAGTGTTGCATTACCCCTTATTTTTGTTCTCTCCATCTTTTGTATCTTGTTTGCTCAATCTAAATTGCTTGTAATTAGAGTTGGTGAACTCATCATAATTGATGTATTAGGATTTTTTTTTTTGAGACTCATGTATTAGGAATTTGAATTGATTAGAGCTTGTGCAGATTTTGTAGTGCTGAATGTAGTCTTCTTGATTTTTGTCCAAAAAAAAAAATCAACCCATCAAAGAAAACTGTTATCTTGGTATGTATCATCACAAGATCTTACTGAGATCTGAGACCATAATTCTCAAAATATAGTAACTGAGCTTTATATTTACCCTACATAATGGCTTGTAAAATTGTTGCAGGGTAGCTATGTAGCTCTGATAGAGGCCGTTGTCAGAAGGAAGATAGACACTTATTTTTATTTATTTTTGTTTGTTTTTGGGGGTGTGTTTTTGCAATTGTGGCCATACTACAAGAGAAAAACCGTTTCATATTGAATTCTCTAGTTCAGAGGCCAAGGTATCAGTTTAATTTTACTTAATTAATGTCGTTGTACAATGTACATTGTAAAGGAATAATTAGATCTTGCGCTATTATTATTAAATATTGTATTGCTATGACCTGGTCAGTTCAAAGATTGTTTTACCATCTTAAATATATTATGGAATTCCATATCCTTACTGTCATGGTTTCAGATTTCGCCTCTTATTGATACTTGAGGAAATGTTTTGGTACGTTTGGATGCACTCTAGAATAGCTATAATAGTTACTATTTGAGAATAGTAGATGAGAATAGTGATTTTTGAAAGAGTGAGAATAGTGTTGATGTGGTGCTATTTGGAATAACGAAAATATTGTTTGGATTGAACATTTAGAATAGCGATTGAGGGATTAAACATTTGAGAGAGTACCAATTGCTATTCCGACTTTTTGTAGGAATAGCGAATAGTGCTGTTCTGAATAGCAATTGAGTATATTTGAATGGATCGGAAGCTATTTTCGCTACTCTCAGTGCGTCCAAACACGGCGCCAAAATGGAGAAGTCTTCAAAACAAAATATTTGTTTAGTAATTTCTTCGCTCTTGTTAGGAGATCAATATGATTTTCGATTTTTCAATTATTGTATAAAAATTATGTGATGAAATAAATAATAAAAATTTATCATATATAATTTTATATTTATATGAATGAATTGTTTTATAATATTTCAGGTCAAAAAAAACTAAACTTGTTTTGTTTTACCCTTTACAGTTACAACCCCGTGTAACTACAAAATGATTAAAATAATTATAAAAAAAATTAACGAAAAAGAGGGTTACTTTTATTCTGTCTTATCAAATACATAACGAATCAAACACTTTTCTAGTTAGTATTCACTTGTAAAATTAATATTGTTTGTTTCATTGAAAGATGATTTTAATTATTATAATATATAAAATGTTCAAATAGGTATATTGATTTCATTTCACTTGTTAAAATTAATTGTTTTTCATCTATTATAATATGTAATACTATGAAGTATGAACTATTAAATAATGTTATCTTGTAAATCTTTTTTTTTTTTTTTCATGACTGAAAAAAATATAAATTTAGATTAGTTGTCATTTAGTTATTATTCTAATTCTCCAATATTGATCATTTAATAATTAATAGACATATCGAATATAAATTTTGGAAAGAAAAAAAAAACATTATGTGTGATAGCTTTTGATGTAGCTGCGTTATTCACAATAGTTTTTTTAATCCTCACATAATAAATAAATAGAATTGAATCTATATAACTCTTTAATCTCTCAACCTTCTCTTCTTTTCTCCTCTCTACTCTCTCATGTCAAATTATTCATAAAAATCTCAAAACTACACCCCCCCCCCTCCCAAATCATCTTAGCTAGGGGTGTTAATTGAGTCTGGTTTAGTCGGTTTTGAACCGAACCAAATTAGTTTGGACCAAATAGTTCAGTTTTTTCGGTTTAATGGTTTAATTCAGTTTGCCTTTTAAAACTAAAATAACCGAATCGATCGAACTTTTATATATCATGAATTTGGTCCAGACTGCTCTGGTTTATTTCTTAATCAACTATTTTAAATACTTCGGTTTATTTCTTAATACTCCGGTTTATTTATATACTTTGGTTTATTATAAATCAATCGCTTTAAATAAAAAATAATATATTTCAGTTTGAACTGAATAAACAAAAATAAAACTTTAGTTCGGTTTGGTTGCAATGCTAAATCAGTTTGGTTCAATTTTTGAAATCAAAATATAACTTTGGTTTGCCTAGTTTGGTTCGGTTTCAACCGAACCAAACCGATGAATACCCTACTACTCATGAGATTAATAACACAAAATTAAGAGGTCTGATGTGATCAGGGCAAATTGATTCCTTTTGTTTTCCTTGATAACTTTGGGAGGGGTATAGAGCGAGAACTAACTGGTTTGAAACTCATTTTAATGCAGATCACATCTTTAGAAATTCCCTCAGCCCCTCTTCAAATCTGGACATATCACTTATCTAAACCAAAACCAACTAGCTTGACATATAAAAGAGGTACAAAAAATAATTAACATTCATAACATATATCAAATTTGTCCAATTGAAAAATTAATTAATCATCCATCTTACAATAATCACAACTCAATCTCAGATTGCTCGAGAAACATGAACAATGAACAAAATTTGATCAGCAGTTCTAACGAGTTCAAACACGCAAACATCGTCTTCCTTGAGATGATTTTCTTCAATGAATTTGTTAAAGGATGTGCCTTCAATAGTATTAGATTGTTTTCTCTTCGAGTAATACTTGACAGGCCAAGTGTTTTCCTTCTCTGGCAAACAGAATATAAATATTTGGTTTCTCTTCTGGAGATGCTTACCTGAGAATTCTTTTGGTATGACCTGATTTCAAAAGTGAATAATGTTAGAATTAATTTGTTATCTAAAGAGAATGTAAATTGTAATTCATGGTCGTTAATCAAATATCAAGTTTGAACTTACTATGAAAGGCCTTTTGGATTGCTTTATAAGATGTAGAAAAGCTGGGTTGCCGGCTTGAATTTGAAGGGCCAAACGGTTAGTTCTCGCCTTTTGTTCAGTGCTCATGATTTTCCAACATTGTGGAACATAGGCACAATCAACTGTATATATTGTAGTTTCAAACATTAATTATTACTCGAAAACCACAAAAAAAATTGTTCAAAATTTAAAAATGCAAAAAAGGCTTACTTGGATTTTGACTTGAGTACTGGTTGTCATTTTTCAGAAGTCCCAATCTTCTTCTAAGGAGAGTTTGGTGCTCAAGTACCAGCAAGTTATCATTTCTTGCTTCTTCTATTATTTTCTCTACATAGCTATTGATTTTCTTCACAGAAGAGATTTCATATTCCTCTTTGATGTGCATCTCTTTACGCTCTGTTTTTTCATTTTCTTGGCAAGGGGAACCACAATCACTCTTCTTAAGCCTCTTCTTCAAAGGAAGGGAGTTACAATTTTGGCCCCATGATCTCTTTCTTGAATGAATTTTGGCACTTGTACCAGTGCTTCCTTGAACTTTGTCTTCATCCGCTTCTCCTTCAAAATTGCTGCCCTTTTCCCTACCAAATGGGTCGAAAATCCGCACTTCAAATGTGCACCCATCCACCAATTTGAAAACAACACATCATTCTGTGATACATTATTAGAACTAGCAAAATCACTCCAACCGGGTTGAAGTACAAGATTGTCACCCGACCTGATAAGCCCAATGTGCCATACATCAGTACCGCTAGGACATTTGAACTCGAGAATTTTGCCAACAAAATTATTGAAGTGCTTTGTGACCTTCTCTGGCAAACACTGCACAAATATCATGTCAAAAAAAAGAAATGAGAATAAAATTTAGGTATTGTACGAAATAAAAGAATTTAATAAGTTCCAATAGAAATTTCAAACTTTTAGGGTTTATGCAGCTCCTGTGTCCGATTAAAAAGTTTGTTTATGTAAGATAAGAAGAAGTTTTTGGCAAGAAATTAAAAAAAAATGATTTTGGGGTACAAAAGGAATTACTACTTACTAGAAAAAAAAACATGCTATGAAAAAGGAGAAACAGATATATAAGAAGCAACAAGATGAAATAATTTTTTCTAAGGCACGATGAAAGTATTGTAAAATTTGGCATTAATTATTGGAAGGAGATGAAGAATTAATTAAAGAAGTTACCACACTGTGCATGTAAAAGCCTATCATCTCTTTCTGGAAATCCATTTTGAAGAAATTAGGAGATGAATTAAAGTCTAAATTTCTCTTCTCTGTTGAATGTAATGTAATGTAATTATGCCTTGCACCGTTCCTGGCACCTCTATTTATATAAAAGACTTAATTAATTACCGACTTTTAAATTTGGAAAAAAGATACAAAAAGGAAGCTCATAAATATGGAAAGCTATCTAATTACATGAGGCATTTTATATAATTAGAAAGAAAAAATAACGGTTGGCATTTTCCTATTACAACTAGCTATCTAATTATGGTAATAAACGTTGAAACTTATATTAACTATCGAAAGGAGCTCCCTTTATTTTTAGGAGGCTGATAATTAACCTCGCACCTCCCACCCTGCAATTAACCCCGCACAAAATGTCAAAAAACTTCAGCTGTCATTTTTTTTTTTCATAAGGTATTAATACTCACGTACAGAAGTATTTATCTCTAAGAACAAAAATATTTATCTCTAAGCACAAAAGTATTTAAGGGACCATGCAAGTTTTTTTCATGTAGGGTGAGGGGAATTTCAAATCACATGGGGAACCATGCACGTTTTTAGAGGTGAGTTTTTTTTATCTCATTTCAATCTCATCCACATTTCTCACAATCTATGAGAAATTTTGCAAATCTAAAACCACTAACGTTTTCTACGTAATTTTATATTTCAAATGAGATCCATGATGACATACTTTCGAGCAAGTCGTTATAGAAGTATTTATCTCTCATCATGCAAGTATTTATATCTATACTTGAAAGTATTTTTTTGCATATAATACTTATAATACTTGATATTAATACTTTCATATGTCAATATAAATACTTATAATACATGATATTAATACTTTCATATGTTAGTATAAATACTTATAATACTTGATATTAATACTTTCATATATCAGTATAAATACTTATATTAATTGATAGTAATACTTTCATATGTTTGTATAGGTATAAATACTTGCACGATGAGGGATAAATACTTCTGTAACGACTTATCCAAAAGTATGTCATCATGAATCTCGTTTGAAAGAGAAAATTACGTAGAAAATGTTCGTGATTTTAGATTCGCAAAATTTCTCATAAATTATGACAAATGTGAATGAAATTGAAATGAGATAAAAAAAATTTGGAAAGAGATAGAGTGGGGGGATGGTGGGGGGATGAAATGGGGGGAGTAATATAATTGTTCTTATTTTTAAAATTAGCCAATGATAAAAATATCATATGGATTTTAGGCTAATTAATTACCCCTAATAATTAATTCATACTTAATTATATTTCTCAACAAGAAAAATAAACAAGAAGATATGAGCTATACTATTTCATTTTTTGGCACCGAATTTGGGCAAGATTGATGAAGTATGTAATTTTAGAAGTTTTTAGATTATATCATATGTTTGAAAAGAGAAACATGTAATTTGAAGATTTTAGAACAACAAATATAGAGTCTTATATTTAAAAAGAACAAGTAGAATATTTATAATTTTGAAAATATATCATTTTGATTACCATTATATGAGTGCTTGGTCCTGTTATCCAGTTCTTCTCTGTTTATGTTTTTCACCTTGCTAGGAAATGAGTGTAGGAAATACATTTTTTTTTGCTTGTAGAATATATATATAGAGGAGGGTTAAAATGCACCGTCCTTTTTTTGTTTCTAACGTGCACCCTCCCCTCATATCTTCATTTTCAAAGTTCAAATAGCTAATTCGAACCTTGCAACGTGTCCTTCATATTAAAATGTGCTTGGAGACCAAATTTTATATTTTTTGAAATTTTTTTACTATTTTTTTTTCAGAATTTTTGATTAAACTAAACAATAATAAAAAAATTCAGCAAAGTGATAATTTTCAAAAATTCTGAAAAAATAGCAAACAGTAAAATCAGAAGCTACTGTTGGATCAGAGATTTTCAAAGTGGCTTAATAAATAACAAAAAAATTCCAAAAAATGTAAAATTTGGTCTCCTAGCACATTTTAATATGGAGATCATATTTAACAATTTGGATCTATCATTTGGACTTTTAAAATCAGAAAACGACTTGGTTGTACATGAGTCTAGAAACAATCGATTGTATATTAGCCTCTCTCTCTCTCTCTCTCTCTCTCTCTCTATGTATGTATGTATGTATGTATGTATGTATGTATGTACATATATACACACACACACACATATATATAGAGGTTGACTACTTTACTTACATAAGCATATAATGGTATATGCTTATAAGTCATTTTTTTAGTTTTAAAATTCAAAAGTTGGTCTGAACCATTAGATGTGATCTCTATATTGAAATATGCTTGGAGGCCAAATTTTACATTTTTCTGAATTTTTTTACTATTTATTAAGCCACTTTGAAAATTGCTGATCCAACAGTGGCTTAACAAAACAGTAAAATCAGAAGTCACCGTTAGATCAGCGATTTTCAAAGTGGCTTAATAAATAGTAAAAAAATTCAGAAAAAATGTAAAATTTGGTTTCCAAGCACATTTTAATATAGAGATCAACTTGAACGATTTGAATCGACCTTTTGAATTTTGAAAATGAAAAAATGACTTAAAATCATATACGGATATATCTTTATATGCTTATGAAAGTAGAGTACCCAACCACCCCCCCCCTCGCCCCTCCTCTCTCTCTCTATATATAAAAGTGCGCATTGTACATGTAAAAGTTATAATTGTGTTTTTCACAAGAAGACAAACTAGTTTTATTTAATACTAATCTAATATTTAAACTAATATTATATTATATTTAATATAAAGTATGATATTATATTTATTTGATACTAATCTAATATTTAAACTAATATTATATCACATTTAATATTTAATTTAGTATTATATTATATTTAATCTAACATTTTATTTTATATTAATCTAATTTGATATTATTTTTATTCAATACTAATCTATTATTTAAATTAATATTATATTACATTTAATATTTAATCAAATGTTTTATTTAATACTAATTTAATATTTAAACTAACTCTAATTGAGAGGAATGAAAACAATTTTTTTATTAATATTATTAACCCCACTAACTTTATTCTTGCTAACCCCTCATTTTTATTGGTTAGTAGAATAGAGTTATTCTTGAGCTAATTTAATTTTCTAATTTGTGTTTGGATCACCCAAGCTTAAGAATAGGGGAGCTAACCCAAGATTAAATCTATTCTTGCTCCATCCAAACATAACCAGAGTAGCTAGAATAGCTCTTTTGTCATTTATCTTATTAGAATAATCAAATTTTTTGTTTTTTGTTTGTTTGTAAGAATAAGCTATTCTAATAAGATAAAGGATTTGAATTCTCTATTCTAGCTATTCAACTCCAACCAAACATAGAACAAACTATTATGAATAGCTTTTTCCAAAAATAACTTGTGGAACAACGAGATGCCATGATTATATTTTTAGAAAGTACTTGAGGTACAATTTTCCTAATTTAGATGATTATAGACTTATAGTCATACTAAGAATAGCCGCTAATTAACTTTCTATATATAATATAATGATATCGGTTACGTCTCTCTCATATTTCTCATTTCTTTCTCTATCAAGTAATTGCATTTTTTTTCCGCTTTGAGTACTCTTTCTTCTGTATTGCTTCTGTGAGTATTCCCACAATTAAATGGAGAACACAGGCGCAAGTGGTAGCAACAACATCAACAAGGCAAAGAAAACCGGAATGAAAAGAAAGATACCCATTGACTTGATCGAAAATAAAAATGCTCGTGAGGTGCTTAACATGTTCATATTCAATATTCTTGATTTCTTTTACCTCTATATAATTGAAAATGAAGAATCATGTTAGCCTTTTGAAATTATAAATTTCCTAATATTGTTTCTTTTAAACCAAATATTGTTTGGTCTTGTAGGTTTGTTTCTCTAAAAGGCGCAAGGGCCTATTCAAGAAAGCATTAGAGCTTAGTGTTATGTGTGGAGTCCGGGTGCAAGTACTGGCTTTCTCTCCTTCTGGAAATCCCTATTCATTCATCAGCCCTTCCAGTTCTAGCTCCTCTTCTACCCAACAGGCAGACCAATTCCTCCTGTCCTCCCAACAGGAAGATGATCTTAGTCATCAAGCGACCGAGCTTAAAGCCAAACTCGAAACCCTTAAGAGGAAAAATGAGAATCTTAAAGCATGCCTTAAAGGGACAGCGGATTTGGACAAGGCAGATTTGACTCAGTTGTTGGCAATGAAGGAGAACCTGCAGCGTGCACTAGGGATTTGAGGATGTCAGCATGGATCCTGCTTCTCCTGGTGTTGTACCAGTACCAGATATGGGTTGATGGCTCCTGTATATGGTTATGTCTCCCGCTGTGCATTGCTTTTGTTTCTCTGTTGATGACATTTTAGTTTGTTATGCTCACATTGTTAGTTAAGTTGTGGGTTTTGTCTTATGTAATAAAACTACAATTATTTGTGGTAGACTTATGAATGAAGTAGTGCTTTCTGATATGTAACTCAAATAGGTAGATTTTGCACAGAAATCTTTGAGGAATGTATTGATGTTGATATCATTTACCATCTGATTGAGTTATTAAGCAGGAATAATGCCTACAATTCAAAAAAAGGGTGTTCTTTACAGAAAGCTTACCAGAATGTGATAACTGCCTGTATACTGAATCCATGTATTCAAAATATTATAAATTTAAATTTAAATAGAAATTCACTAGTCCAATTTAAGATGCATCCTGCTATTATTGGTTAAAATATAATTTTATTTTTCATGGAAAGACACATCTGACAATTCTTCTATTTTGATTTACATCTGTATCATGATCTGTACAATTATGTACCAAACATTGAATCAGACCCATTTTTGGTAAATCTGAGACCAAACAATATAATTAACATAATAGGAATTTGACAACGGGGAAAGCATTGCTTTCTGGCATGACAATTGGAATGGAGAGCCTCTGTTTATAAGGTCTGCAGGCCAATCAAGACCACCTCAGAACTCGATATCCTTGAAGCAGGCACTACCAAGGCTTGACCAATTAGCTCCTCACCTCAATACTGCTGATATTGCAACTTTAACAGCACAAGAAGATGTCATGATATGGCGCTCGGACAAATCTGACATTTATTCTTCAAAATATGCATATGAAGCAATGACAGGTGGAGGCAAAGTGCGCTGGGCATTTCAAAAGACATGGAAGTATATGGTACTTCCCTCTGTGAATTTTTTTTACTTTTATGGTGCTCAAAGGTAAAGTTCTGACAAGGGACGTGCTACTGAGAACGAAAATTGCATGCGATCCAAGTTGTGTGACATGTCACATGTAGTTCCGGTCATAGCGAGACTATTTTCCATCTTCTGTTCAAATGCCGCTACGCAGAGGTGGTATGGGAAAATGCAGTAGCTATACTGGGACAAACAATAATGGTACCAGCAACATCAGTGCAGGAAATATGGAAAAAATCGTGGATAAAGGTAAAACAGCAGAGTGCTATGTCATATAAGAAGTGGGGAGTTAGGTCTGTAGCAGTTTGCTGGTTAATATGGAAAGAGAGAAATGCAAGAATCTTCAACACCAATAGGTCAGGAGCAGAAGGGGTTTACAGCAGTGCATATTGCAAATTTGTGAATCAGACATTGCCCCATGCACGAAGAGGGAAGCAACAGCGACATCAGAGAGGTGTAGAGGAGATTAAAACAGAGCAGTTGGTGATCCTCGAATGATTTCTGGTAGAGGGGATGCAGTAGAGAGGTACCGGTACCACCACTGGTACGGAGAATGCCTACTGGTACAGCACAATGGCATGCCAGTACAGGGCCAGTGACATGGGAGAAGTGCAGCGAGTGCTCCAGAATGCTTGTTGGTATCGAGAGGAGGAGGGCAGAGAGGCACCGGCAACTGCTGCAGTGGGGAATGGGCTGGTACGGTCTATACTGGTACAATGAAGATAGAGTAGAGGATCACTACTCACTAGGAAGTCTGTAGTTTCCTTTCTGTAATTTTCTTTTTACTTTTGTATTGACAGCCACTGTGTTGATAAGTTGTTACACAGGGTGATTTATGGCTTTCCTCACTTATGCAGCATAAGAACTTTCGTTGAGAACTTCGAATATGTTGATTTTTATATATCATTTTTTCTTCCTAATCATATGTTTCTGACTACATTTTAAATATACGAATGGCATGCATACAAGAAATATTTGTGCAAAAGAAAAACAGAAATTACGAAAAAATAAGCTAGAAGAAATAAGCAAAGGTCAAAGGACAACAGCATGTTCCACGCTATAATGTCTGAACAAACGAATATAAATAACAGAGACACAATAAGATCAGTTATCGAGAGAGAGAGAGAGGCTCTAATCTTAGAACGATAAAAAAGTTATAGAACGTTGTGCGCATGTGGCCCTTGTGTCTGATCAGTTAATGATACAGTATATCGAAATAAGGGTAAAACTGTCATTTTAATATTTTACTTAATATTGAATTTTATTTTAAGAGATTAAATTAGGAAATGGGGAAATAAATAAAATAAGTGAGTTAAGATGGGGAAATAACTAAGTTTGAAATTTTATAGGGAAATATCTAAATCAAGAAGTAAAGATGGACATATATATATAAAATTCTCTTAAAAAATTGATTTAAAATCATGGGGTGGCTACAAAAGCTGGGCTCTGAATAGACCCTCCCCTGGTTGCCAACTTCTCTAAAAAGAACCGCTACTACACTTTCACACAGTACAATTGATTCCTTCTCCCGATATATAGAAGCTTTGGCACTTGAACTAAGAACATTTTGAAGTCTTATGGTACTTGCACAACTTCATTTGGCCATGTCAATGGCTGGAATCCTCTCCTTTTATGAAACAAAGCAAACTTGGTTTTCAAGAATGGAAAAGTTTGTTAGGAAAACAAGTACATTTTTTGTTTCCATTTGGAAAAGCTGGTACCTAGTTGGAAGAGAGGATCCGAGACGAGTGGTGCATGCAATAAAGGTCGGTCTGGCACTTACACTAGTTTCCTTCTTGTATATTTTTGAGCCATTGTTCGACGGGGTTGGTCAAAATGCGATGTGGGCCGTCATGACAGTAGTTGTGGTGCTTGAATTCACCTGCCGGTAAATTTCAGCTTAATCTCTTATTTTTCTTTTATAAAAAAAAGAGTCATATTCAGGAACTTCATTTTAGGTTTTGCAGTAAAAAAGAATGAAACATGTCCTGCAAATCTTAAAATAAAGAATGCAACAGTGTCCCTATTTCTCACTCATATGAGTAAAACCAGGGTGTTCTTAAGTTCACCAAGCCCTTTTGTAAATTTGACTCTAAAACCTATCAAATTGGCTTCAAACGACGAATCCAAACCGTTAAAATCAATCGACTCCACAAATATAGTTAAACATGCAAATTGCGGAAAGAAAGGTTATTATAGACCTCTCATTTTTTAAGGGTATTTATGGTATATCATTAGATTTTGCCCCCCCAACCCAAATTACTACTATGCTTTGCTTCTTTACTCGAATTTTTATTTACACATGCTCTATTTGTAGGAGCCACTCTATGCAAGGGGCTGAATAGAGGATTTGGGACATTATGCGCAGGTTCTCTAGCATTTATTATTGAAGTTGTAGCTGAGAAGCCTGGACAAACATTTCGTGCATTTTTTGTCGGATCGTCAGTCTTTATAATAGGTATATAAGATAAGAAAATTGCTTACATTGAGGTTTCACAGAGGCCCAATTTGGTTATATTTGTTCTTCATCAGCCTCATTTAAGGAATACAAATAACCACATGCATAGAACTAACGGTGACTTGTACCTACTATAGTACTATATCCATTGGTGCCCTTGCATTGCAGTAACTAGGAATGAAAGAATATTTGAACAAACTAATTTTTGTGATCTATTTTACAGGATTTGGTGCCACATATTTGAGATTTTTTTCAAAAATAAAAAGGAACTATGATTATGGAGTGGTGGTTTTTCTACTGACATTTAATCTGATAAGCGTCTCCAGCATTCGGGAAGACGATGTTGTGCTGTTGGCACGTGACCGTCTCTTCACCATTGCTATTGGTTGCGGCATTTGCCTCTTCATGAGCCTTGTTTTTTTTCCAAATTGGTCAGGTGAAGATCTTCACAACTATACTGTTAGTAAACTTGCAGGATTAGCTACTTCAATTGAAGGTACTCATCTATCATTTCTAAGAATATTTGTCTAATTATTTTGATTTTATGTCATGGTACTAAATACTAATACTATACGGCTATACATGAGTTTTGATCCTGAAACAATTATATAGCTAGTGTGCAACTATCATCACTTATAAGACATATTGTAGAGAAAGCTTACGCTAACCCATAATTGTTCTTCCACAACTGCAAACGAAGATGCATAACAGTATATTCTGTCTAATAACATCTTACGCAAAGAATCCAGCATGTGTAAGTCTCTATTTTGACGACCAAGAGAAGGATGGTAACATTGTTGATGTGGAAGCAACCAAGGAGATGATATCCAAAGGCTATCGGGTTGTGTTGGATTCAAAATCAAGTGATGAGAACCTTGTAAGTTCTTATTTTAAGTGATTTGATTTTCTATTAAGTATCAAGTAATGAAAATTTAACACTTCCATCCTATATTTTCTTTGGAACAAATTAGGCATTGTTTGCGAGCTGGGAGCCGCGACACTCAAGACATCGTAAGTATCCATGGCAACAATACGTCAAGCTTGGTACTGCGCTTAGGCATTTTGGCTATACAGCTGTATCTCTTCATGGATGTTTGGAATCTGAAATACAGGTAAATTAATTGAGAGTTCATATGCTTTCATTTTTTTTTGACGTTTATGCCCCCACTTTTTAATTTTCTAATAACAAAAAATTCCAAAATTTATATGTTAAAATAAAACTGTTAAATGTGATTCATATTATTTTCTCTACATGCACATAAAATATTATCACTTTTCAATTTTTGTTTTATACAATAAGTTCATCCAGAATTTATCCACATTGGTGTATTTTTACAAGCCCTTGAAAATCAACGTCCAGAATCCATAAATTGAACCCATTTTTAATTGCATATCTAAATCATAATTTAGATATAATAATCACAGTACTACCAATTAATCTATGAGCTGTGCTGACTGCTGAAGTATATCTAATCTTCTAATTTACAGCATTAGATACATCTTTGCCTTCATAACAGCTTTAATTTTCATTGCATGGTTGCAACGATCTCAAATTAAGACCACGCCATCCATCAAAGGGCTGTTCCGAGGCCCTTGCATCGAAGTTGCCACTGAAGTCTCCAAAGTTCTCCTAGACCTGGCCTCTAGTTTACGGGCCCACCGCCGGTGCTCCCATGATGTCCTCTCTGACAACCTCCACCAAGCCCTCCATGACCTCAACTCTGCTATCCGCTCACAGCCCCGACTTTTTCTGAATTCCAAAAGCAACCACTCTGCTGACAAACATGCACACATCAACAATTGCAACGAAGTGAGGGATCAGCCGGTGTTGAGGCCAACTCTGAGCAAAATAGCTATGCTGAGTCTAGAGTTCTCTGAGGCACTTCCTTTTGCAGCATTTGCGGCGCTTTTGGTGGAGATGGTGGCAAGGCTAGAGCTTGTTATAGAGGAGGTGGAGGAGTTGGGAAGACAAGCAAGTTTTAAGGAGTTTGACGAAGACTTGGTTTCCATCGAGGTGCGGCAAAATGAGACAATGGAGAGTGTAAAAAACAGGGACTTGAATAGTCATCAAGTAACTCCTGCTGTTGAATGAGAAGTCGGGCACTGAGATATGTGTCTGATCATTCCTCTGCCACAATTTTATGTGATACCTTGTTTAGCATGGTTGCACTATGTTATAATGCAAAAGGTCTAGGCCTCTATATTAACTTTCCGAACATTTTATCCTACGGGAAAAAAATTGTCATAGGACCATTGATTAATATATCAAATCTATACTGCTAATTTTTCTAAATTTTAAATCTATACTCCTAATTTTTCTAGAGCATCAATTAGCAATTGCAAAATAGTTATCAAATTGAAAGTAGCCACTAATTAATTACAAAATAAATGCATTCATGAAAGAATAGTAATTATAAAATTTTATTTTTTAAAGAATAGTAACTACCAATTTTTAATAAGTGTTTTTGGAAGTTTTCAAATTTTGAAAGAGTTCAATATTTTTAAAAATAGAAATAAAACTGCCAATAAAGACTTAGCAATTGCATTTTGAAAGGGTTCAATATTTTCGATTGCCGGAAGGCACATAACTAAAATTAGTTAAATAAAAAAACAAAAATTGGAGAGTCGAGACTTAATCAAAGCAAGCATACTCTAACTTTTGTGCTTAATGATCAGGTAGCAAAACCTTTTCAAAACTGAACCACTACAATAAATTAGATTTAAAGCATGAAAATCAACACAAAATTCCATTAGTACCCTGTGCCATTAATGGTTTTCACCACATAAAATAGATCAAGCAAATCTATTTCTTTCTCTCAAGAGCAATATATATATGTTCGAAATTAATAGTTCTCCTGTTTAAAAAAAAAACATAATGGGTAGACAAATGAAAGCCCCCAATGAAAACACGATAGTAGTTGCAAAATATAATTATAGATCACTGTAAAGTTGTAAATAAATTAGATTAAAAATATGACAATAAATTTGATATTGAGAACATTTAATTCTTTCACTATCTTGCAGATATTTTATCTACTCTACTAATTTAATGTTCTCAATATATTTCACTTTATATTGATATCCTAAAAAGTTGAGACAAAAATGAACAGTTAGAAAGTTATTGTGTATGCTGAGAGCTGAGGAGGACAAAGCACAGGTACAAGAAAGCTTACCACCTTTCTATAACTATGAGTAAAATAATAACACCCAAAATTTATTATTATATTTAGAGTGACGCTATGGTAATATATGTGTTTTAAATAGTATGCTATAGCAACGCAATAGTGGCGTTACATCGTTTTCGGACCTTAAACGCTAAGTTATGGGATAAAAGTGTATTATTTCAGCTACGACCGCTATAGCGGTAATAACAGTCCGCTATTTGCTCTACGCGCTATAGTGCATGCTATGCTAGATAGGCTTTTATTTAAAGGTCCAAACTGAATTTTTTTAGGATCAATTTTTTCAAGGTTCGGATTGTTTTTGCTTTTAAATAGAAAAGCTAGATAGTTTAAGTCATAATGCTTGAGTTTTTTTGAATAGAAAAGATATATAGTTTATGCCATGATTCTTAGATTATTTTGAATGGAAAAAATAGATAGTTTATGATATTATTAGAGATATTTTAAATAACAATTTGGACTTTGTACTAGTTCAATATAAATATTTTAATTCCTTAATCATTTTTTTATTAGTTATCATTGAGACTTTAAAATAATTAGTAGAAATATAAAACACATTTTTTTTTAAACTAAAAATGTTATATATGATAGTTTTCGCTATAGTTACACTATTCATGATAGTTTTTTCTAAGCATTTCCGTGATGACGCGATAATTGCTATTTAGAACCTTGGGTAATATACATATTATACAAGGATTCACACTATTAACTCATATTTTTATTTTAAAAATTTAAACAGTTAATTTGAACCATTTAACATGATCTTTATGTGAAAAAGAACCTGAAGACTAAATTTCATATTTAAAAAAAAAGAATTACTATTTTTTAATTAGATAGGTAGAAATCACTTGATTTGAAAATTATAAACTATTAAAAAATAATGACTTTCTACCTATCTAAAAAAATTTATAAAAATCTTCTAAAAAATTTAAAATTTGGTTTAATTACATGAACATGTAATATGAAGATCGTTTGACGGTTCAGAACTTCAGATCAACTTAACTAAAGCTGAAATTTGCCTCATTTATCCCTTAACTGTGAAGTGAAACCATTGGATCTAAGTTTGCATCGGTTAGACCTCTCAACATGAGGCAATTTTTATAGAAATAAAATTCATTTAAAAGTTTTGGATACAAATGAATATTCTTCAAAAATTTAAAGGCATGTATCATGACAAACAGTATGATTAGATGCTATATGGAATCACCATGTGTTCACGTTTCTATTATTATATATGTTACACATTACGCACAACAAATGCATTAATTGTTGTCTTTAGAGAGCATTTAGAGAGCTGTTGACGGTCTTATCCAGCCCAGGGACCTAGAAACGGAAATATCGATCGAATGAAAAATGAAGAATGAAAGAAATATTGGGTTCATGTTTAACTCGTGAATAATAACCCTTTAGAAAAGTCAAGTATGCATGCGTTGTCAGAAAATTATTTTTTGCATGCCCAGCACCAGTTTGTTGTATGGTAGAGACAGCTCATACAAAAGAAATAACGTTTGTTAACTTTTTAAACTTGTTGCATGCAAATTCCCATATAACAGGTATCGCATGTAATTGTGTGAAGTGCAACTATGTAACTGTGTAATGTTAAGTCATGCAAATAAGTTTTGAATGTCAGAAATTATAATTAATTCGAGTTTCAAGCAACAACTCAACTCCATGGCCATGCAACTACTTAAAAACTTTGTAAATATTATATTTAATTAAACATCCATGCAAAAACTCAATTACTTTCTCATGCAACTACTTAACCACTTAGTAGATATTATATTGTATTAAAGGTTCATGCAACAACTTAACCTCATGGTCATGCAACTATCAAATTTTATTGAAGGTCCATATAAATAGTCCACTATCATTTGCATGTAAATAGTTTGGACTGAAAGTTCCAAACAATTGCATGGGCTTAGCCATGCAATAATTTTACTTGTGATAGATTCATTTCTGTTTATTTGATATCTCATTTTTAATAATTTTTTTTATTATAATTCACAACAACATGAAGTTCAATGATTTTTTTCAAAGAAGGAAAATGATAATACAAATTTATATCAATGGCAGCATAATCTATTCATATTTGAGCCCGCAATCAAATCTCTGAAAAATCAATATTTGCTTATTTTATCTCAAATGTGCAATTAGGCTCCAAAATAATTTGATTAAGTCCCAATGCACATGAAAACCAACATAAAACAAAAAAAAAATCCTCTCCAATAATTTGATTCATGAAAAATTACTCAGAAATTGGGAATTATAAATTTTGGTATTAATACTAAGCCAATCTATTTAATTTAGATACAAAACATTTCCATAAATACAAGCAATACATAAGATCTTCCTTTGAAAGACTCCTGTGTCCTCCTACAATATATGTTTTAAATACATGAGTGTTAGTAAATGAGTAAAATTAGTTACAATTAATAAACAACGATAATAATTAGCAAACAGACTATTGTGTTTGATCTACAACTTTAAGATAATTTAGGGATAATAATTAAGACTCTGTTGAAGGTAAAATTTATTATTAATTAAGAGGCCATTACCATGCAATTCTAGTCGATGTTAGGTAAATTTGGAGAAACTTCATTTTACAAGGTCCTTCTAAATGATGTTAGGTATTTCTCAGATTTTTCTCACATTTTTAAGAAATTTATTCATACGGTTTATGTTCAATTTTGCAACAACAATCGAACAGTTCATGATCTTTCTGACAACTTAATTTGTTATTTTCATACTGGACAAACTACTACACCAAATTTTTTGTTCTTTTTATTGACATGTGTATGAAAACCTGATCTACATGCATGATTTATTGTGGGATTTTTGAAGATACAAAAATCTGACTGGTAGAGTGATTCCTAAAGTGAAAATTGAGATACCTTGCAACAAATAACAGAAAAAAGATTTTTAAAAACTGAGATTAAAAAAAAGCTAGAAAATAGTAGAAAAATCCTAAAAATATAAAGTTTAAAATCAAAATACTTGGCATGATGTGTTCTATAACACTAAAAACTGGCATGGCCTAGTTCTGTCCCTAGCTATTTCAGATTTTATGATTTGTCTTCAAAGGCATTTTGGAGTATGTTTGTACCAGTCATGCCTCACATCCATTTACTTTGTTTTATTTGCTGGTCACCATGTCTAATATGTAGTGTTGATATTTAGACATTGTTTGGATATGGGACATGACTTAGTTCAGACATAAAAGACCTTTCCTAGACCACGCATGCCAAAAATTTTCCTCTGAAAAGAATGAAAAAAAGGTGTTGGTTAGGCAATGATTGATTGCTGATTTCACGAGGAAAATTTACTGAAGAATAAGCTTTCATTTTTATAGGAGCAACTGCAATAATTAAAGTAAATTAATAAGCAAAAGGAAAAGTGGGTCTTTTGAATTGTGGTCGGTTATGTTATCCACGTCTAATTGACCCCTTATGAGAATACCTTTCTCAGAAGTATTAGTGGTGGCCTTCTTTTTCAAGAATTTATTCCTGCTCTTTAATCAAGAATGCACCGACTTAATTCAAGAATTTATTCCAGCTCTAACAAATAGTCATTCAATGCACCGACTTATATCTAACGTGATGGAAAAGAACTTGATAAATATGATGGAAAACTTGAGTTATGACAAAGAAGATCAGGCACTGCTCCTTGATTGGATGAAGCTACAAACATTATCCGTCGGATCAAACCGCACGATTATCTTCATTTTTAGGGTGCCTCAGTTAAAATTTAGTAATACTTTGTATCACCAAAGTATTGTTACATGCACCAAACACTAATTTATATCACAGAAGAGCTATTTTTCCCAATAAATAACTTTGGAGAACCAAACTATGTTTTCACAGTAACAAAGTAACTTAAACACCAATACTTAAAAAGCTGCTGTTGCTCGTGGAAAATATTACCATCAATCATTTGGTAAGTACAACTAAAATTATTATTAGTAGTTTCAAGGGAGAAAATAATATGGTCATTTTCTTTTCTCTTTGTTTTTATCTTTTCCTTCTTTTTTTTTTAATCTTTTTGAAGGAGAGAGGGTTATTTTGCGCACAGAAAATTACTTGTAAGTGGCTTGCAACATTCTCCCTTGTGAGTTTATCCACATTCATGAGCTCAAGTATCCTCTTTGGCACAGCTTCTACATAAAAAAAGGAACCATAACTGGAGTAAATCCTATCCAAAATCAACGAAAAAAAAAAACTGAACTTAAACAAGCTACACAGAGAAATGAAGAACATACTGTTGACTATTTATCAATTTACAGATCAAGCCTTTTAGATTTAGCACTCTCAGATACAAGTGTAATTTGATATATTAATAGGATACAGCAAATTTACAGATTGGCCTTTTAGATTTAACACTCTCAAATACAAGTGTAGTATGATATGTTAATAGAATTAAGCTTGACTAAAAATTTCCACATTTTATAACTCCTCCTAACTTCAAAATTAGAAGATCTAAACACTATACTACCAAACAAAAAATGAAAGAGGTATTGGGTGCATGTTTAACTCGTGAATAATAACCCTGTAGAAAAGTCAAAGTTTGCGTTGTCACTGATGTGTAAAGGGATTAGAGCGTCATTACTGACTACCTGATTATCTTCTTTGTTCTACTAACTTGAAATGCATGCAAATGTCAGGGGCAGACCCACACACAACTGGATAGGAGCAGCTGCTCCTTGTATTTTGAAATTCAGTAGAAAAATACCAACTCGCTACTATTTTGTCTCTTTCTGAAAATAATTTTGCTCTCTATAGAACCGGAAAGCCTGTCAGACCAGTTTAAAAACATTTGAGAATCTTTATTGTTTTTATATAAATTTTATAAAAATTTGCAGATTCGGACCAACTTTATTGTTTTTAATATGCAAAATAATATCATTTTGTTATTTTTTATTATGTAAGATTATATTATTTTTATTGTTTCTTATTATGTTGATTATTTTTTTTATCTAATATCTGATTAGTTAATAAATTTAAACACAATAAATCATTATATCATGTCCCTCCCTGACAGAAATTTTGTGTCTGCTTCTAACAACTGTTATTGCCTTTAAAAAAGAGAAATATTTTTTTTACTCCTCTCCTTTCATATGTCATTGCTCATGTATTTTAACTTATGCGGACTGAACGTACCTTTAAATTTTTAGCCTTCACTTATTTTTCTGCTCTTTTATCTTTAGCAAAGGCCTTAATTTATTAGTCCTTTCACTGTCACCCTTTTAGCAAATATCTTTCCTTTGACAAACTCATAAAATCTCACCAGTTTTTTTTTTCTCCTGTTTTTTAGGAGGATTTTGCATTAATTATTGTGAAAAAAATTATGAAACTTATACAGATGCAGAGGAAAAATTAGAACATAGAGTTTAAATTAGTTATTTTAATTTAAAATATTATAAAATAAATGAAGGTTACGGTCACTTACGCTGCGTGCCAAAATATTGTGCTGTTAAAAAATACAAGCCATGCGACCGTACAATTATTGCACGAATCTTGAAAAATATAACAATTCATGTAAATTGTAACAAAAAAAAAGTTAACTGTTCACAAGAACAATTTTTATTATAAGTAACTAGTTTAATTAAAAAATACACAGTCCGCACACATTTTCGATGAATATATGTTAAATATAACTAACTTATTTTTAAAGAAAATAACAAAATGTTTAAATAATTGGTAAGTAAATATTTTACAATTTATCGAATTGGAGACATGAAAATAGTGATGAATGGCAAAAAGGAACAGATGGGACAAACTGGGGTAAGGATTTAACAGAGTATTTTTAGCTACATGCAGCACACTAACCGGATAAAATGTGTTTTGATTATATAGTTTGTACGCCGCATGAAGTCAAAACTGCTCTGTTGAAATCTTTACCCACAAACAGCGCAGAGTTCGGATCAAGTGAAGTAACCCAATCTTTGGGTTTTCGATCGGGACCGTCCGATTCGAATCCGTGATAATCTATTTGAAGTGGAGTGGACACATCTCGAGAGATAAATTCAAATCGCGAAGTAATCTCAAGCGACGGATTCAAATCGGACGGTGCCGATGAAAAACCTAAAGAATTGGGTTACTTTAGGGATTCGGACCCCATTTTAGCTGGAGAGAAAGAGGGCAAACGATCTCAGCCGTCCGCTAAATCAAACAGCTGATATTTGGCACCAGCGGCGAACTATCTGAATCTAGAAAACCAGTGCATTATTTGAGACGAACTCTGTAAATTGTTTATTGGATAAATTCTTTTTTTTTTTTTATGATGATGATAAGCTGACCTAAATTGTCATTGGTCACACGTCGACACTTGATTTCAGAAATGGATTTATAATTTTTTCCAGGAAGAGATAAAAAAATAACAAGATGAATTTAAATAGTTAATCGGATTCAAACTCATTAATTAATGAAATATTAGATAAAAAAATAATATTTTAATTTTTAATTATCAATGCTCTTACTTCCAATTTTTAATATTCTGACTTTGAATTCTAATTACTAATTAAAATTAAAAAAATATTATAATTTTAAATTTAAATTTAACATCAATTGTAAATTAAAAATTAAAAAAAAAAAACAAATAAATTCTCAGAGAAAGACAAAATCAAACCGAATTATATATTTGTATAAAACTTTAAAAATCAGAAGCGACAGCTCCAGATGGGTTTGGATCCCCTAAAGTAGTTCAACTTTTGAGTTTCAAATTGAGACTGTCCGATACGAATTCATCGGTCAAGATTGCCTCGAAATTCGGATTCGTTGCTCGATATATTTGCAATCCACTTCGAATAAATTATCACGGATGCTGATCTAAAATCCAAGTTGAGTTCACTGAATCTGAACTCCCCCTGGACTGGGTCCTCCCCCATTTGACCCCAGACCAATTCTTTTTTATTTTTTTATTTTCTCAAAATAATATATAATAAAGCTTGAAACGAAGCTTCTCGCTGCGTCAACGGTCAAAGTGGCAGCTGTTCGCTAAAAATCAATCTCTATATAAACCCTCTCCCTCTTCAAATTTAACTCAAAAACCAACCACAAATCAAACAAATCACACATTGAATACTCTTTCTTCTTAGATAATCAATCAACCTAGCTAACCTAATACAAGACATGGATTTTGAGGCATCAACCGATATGTTACACAAGGTGGGGCTGTTTGTACTGGTACAAGCTTTGGTGTATCTCATCCTCTCCAGCTCTTCGGATCTGTTCTCAACTACAAAGAGATCTCTTAGCTTTCAGCAATCCAGTTCGGTTAGGGTTCGCCGCATGGAGGCGTTTCTCTCCGGGATGCCTTCTGGCGGCGAGCCGTCCCCCAAGCCGGTCTTTGAGAAGATGGATTAATTTGATTATATAGCCAGAGATGTAGGAAATCTATTATTTGATTTTTTTTTATTCCTTTATTGAGATTTAAGTGATCAAGTTATATTTCACTTATTTTGCTTTTGAGATTTTGATTGTACAACTAAGTGGATACGGGTTGTGTATAACAATAAATGAAATTTAATTACGCTCTTTTATTGATCAAGTTATATTTCATGTTTATTGGTTTTTAAGTTATACTTCATGTTTGTAGGTGAAAATTTGATAATATGGAAGAGCAAAATACAGAACATTGTTGCACTCTCAAGTGCAGAATCAGAATTTAGAGAAATGGTGAAAGCAATATGTGAACATAACTGTTATGATTAAAGAAAATTTTAATGGAACTAGGTTTTGAACCAAGGTCCGAAATGAGACTACTTTGTGATAATAAAGCTGCTATTGACATCTCTCATAACCCAGTGCAGCACGACCCGAACAAACGACATTGAGGTGAATTGGCATTTCATCAAAGAAAAATTGGCAGCTAAAATTATAACAACGACATTTGTAAGATCTAGTGAGCAACTGGCAGATGTACTAATAAAACATGTATCTAGCAAAGCGTTTATCGAATCAATTGAAAGGTTGAGCATGACAGATATCTATGTCCTAACTTGAGGGGAGTATTAAATGGACAAGCTGGCACCAGAATTATTTGCAGTACCAAGTCAAAGAAGAAAGGTTGAAGAATAAAGAAATTGAGCATCCAGCCTTGTCCGATATTGAATAGAATATAGAAAGATGTGTATTATATGAGCTGTCAAAATTGTAAAGGAAAATTTTGTAATATTTAGATTCTAAATATAGTGGTTACAGAAACCATAAAATTGAGGGAGTAGAGAATTAGAAATTAAGAAAGAAAAAAGAGAGAAATATTACAGAGAGGAGTAGAGAAATAGAAATTAAGAAAGAAAAAAGAGAGAAATATTCTCCTCGGTAATGAAATTCTTGATTAAATAAAAATTCGGTGGGAAGGGAATTTTACGAGAGTGCTCGTGTCTCTGTGATTTGCTTTTCTAACAAATTCTCTCCTTTTATGAAACAAAGCAAACTTGGTTTTCAAGAATGGAAAAGTTTATTTGTAAAACAAAAACATTTTTTGTTTCCATTTGGAAAAGCTGGTACCTAGTTGGAAGGGAGAATCCGAGACGAGTGGTGCATGCAGTAAAGGTCGGTCTGGCACTTACACTGGTTTCCTTCTTGTATATTTTTGAGCCATTGTTCGAAGGGTTCGGACAAAATGCGATGTGGGCCGTCATGACAGTAGTTGTGGTGCTTGAATTCACTGCCGGTAAATTTCAGCTTTTTCTTTTATTTTTCTTTTATAAAAAAAGGAGTTATATTCTGGAACTTCAATTTAAGTTTTGCAGTAAAAAGGAATGAAACATGCCCTGCAAATCTTAAAAATAGATATGGCAGCGTCCCTATTTCTCACTCATATGAGTTAAACTAGGGTGTTTATGTTTACCAAGCCCCAGTTTCTGTGTGAATTTTAACTCTAAAACCTATCAAATTGGCTTTAAACCGATCAATCCAAAACCGTTAAAATCGATCTACTTTATGAGTGATACGTTTACATGTGAAAAATTTTAACTTTAAAATTAATTTACTATAAAATCAAGTGGTAAAAAAAATTAATGTGTTAAATTTTTTTTTTTTTGCATGTAGACGCATTACTCATAATGTAGATCGGTTTTAATGACTTGGATTTATCATTTGAAGTTAATCCAATAGATTTTAGAATTAAATTCACAAAGAGACTTAATGAACTTAAGAATACTATAGTTCTACTCCAACGGGTATTTAATTATTTATGATATATCATCAGATTTCCCCCCCCACCCCCCCAATTACTACTGTGCTTTGCTTCTTTTCTCTAATTTTTATTTACACATGCTCTATTTGTAGGAGCCACTCTATGCAAGGGACTGAATAGAGGATTTGGGACATTATGCGCAGGTTCTCTAGCATTTATTGTTGAAGTTGTAGCTGACAAGCCTGGACAAATATTTCGTGCATTTTTTGTTGGATCATCAGTCTTTATAATAGGTATATAAGATAAGAAAATAGCTTACATCGAGGTTTCACGGAGGCCCAATTTGGTTATATTTGTTCTTCATCAGGTGCCCTTGCATTGCAGTAAGCCAGTAACTAGGAATGAAAGAATATTTGAACAAACTAACTTTTGTGATCTATTTTACAGGATTTATTGCCACATATTTGAGATTTTTTTCAAAAATAAAAAGGAACTATGATTATGGAGTGGTGGTTTTTCTACTGACATTTAATCTGATAAGCGTCTCCAGCATTCGGGAAGACGATGTTGTGCCATTGGCACGTGACCGTCTCTTCACCATTGGCATTGGTTGTGGCATTTGCCTCTTCATGAGCCTTGTTTTTTTTCCAAATTGGTCAGGTGAAGATCTTCACAATTATACTGTTAGCAAACTTGAAGGATTAGCTACTTCAATTGAAGGTATTTATCTATCACTTCTAAGAATATTTGTCTAATTATTTTGATTTTATGTCACGGTACTAATACTATACGAACATGAGTGTTGAACCTGAAACAATCAAATAGCTAGTGTGCAACTATCATCACTTATAAGACATATTGTTTACGCTAACCCAGCGTAGTTGTTCCTAGGGTGTTCATTGGGTCCGATTTAAATCGGTTTTGAACCGAACCAGACCAAACGGTTCGGTTTGTTTTTAAAACCGAATTATAACTTCGGTTCGGTTCAGTTCGAAAATTTTAGAAACCGAAATAATCGAACTAACTGAACTTTTATTTATTATGAATTTGATCCGAACTATCCCGGTTTATTTCTTAATACTCCGATTTATTTCTTAATTAATTTCTTTAAATATTTCGGTTTATTTCTTAATACTCCGATTTATTTCTTAATTAATTTCTTTAAATATTTCGGTTTATTTCTTAATATCCCGATTTATTTCTTAATATACTTCAGTTTATTATAAATCAATTGCTTTAAATAAAAAACCTAATTTATTTCAGTTTGAACCGAACAAACCGAAATAAAACTTTGGTTCGGTTCGGTTCGGTTGCAATGCTAAATCGGTTTGGTTTGCTTCTATTTTTAAAACCGAATTATAACTTTGGTTCTTCAACCAACCGAACCGATGAACACTCCTAGTTGTTCCAAAACTGCACACTAAGATGCATAAACAGTATATTCTGTCTAATAACATCTTACGCAATGAATCCAGCATGTGTAAGTCTCTATTTTGACGACCAAGAGAAGGATGGTAACATTGTTGATGTGGAAGCAACCAATAAGGAGATGATATCCAAAGGCTATCGGGCTGTGTTGGATTCAAAATCAAGCGATGAGAACCTTGTAAGTTCTTATTTTAAGTGATTTGATTTTCTCATCAGTATACTAGTAATGATAATTTAACATTTCTATCCTATTTTTTCTTTGGAACAAATTAGGCATTGTTTGCGAGCTGGGAGCCGCAACACTCAAGACATCGCAAGTATCCATGGCAACAATACGTCAAACTTGGTACTGTGCTTAGGCATTTTGGCTATACAGCTGTATCTCTTTATGGATGTTTGGAATCTGAAATACAGGTAAATAATTGAGGGTTCATATATGCTTTCAATTTTCTTTTACATTTATGTCTCCACTTTTTAATTTTTTAATAACAAAAAATTTCAAAATTTATATTTCATGTGATCCATATTATTTTCTCTGCACGCACATAAAAAATTATCATTTTTTAATTTTGATTTTATACAATAAGTTTGTCCATAATTTATTCATATCGGTGTATATTTACAAGCCCTTGAAAATCAACATCCGGAATCAATAAACTGAACCCATTTTTAATTGCATACATAAGTGTATCTAAACTTCTAATTTACAGGATTAATTAGATACATCTATCTTTGCCTTCATAACAGCTTTAATTTTCATTGCATGGTTGCAACGATCTCAAATTAAGACCACGCCATCCATCAAAGGGCTGTTCCGAGGCCCTTGCATCGAAGTCGCCACTGAAGTCTCCAAAGTTCTCCTAGACCTGGCCTCCAGTTTACGGGCCCACCGCCGGTGCTCCCATGATGTCCTCTCTGACAACCTCCACCAAGCCCTCCATAACCTCAACTCTGCCATCCGCTCACAGCCCCGACTTTTTCTGAATTCCAAAAGCAACCATGCTGCTGCCAAACATGCAACTAGTAATAGCAACAATTGCAACGAAGTGAGGGATCAGCCGGTGTTGAGACCATCTCTGAGCAAAATAGTTATGCTGAGTCTGGAGTTCTCTGAGGCACTTCCTTTTGCAGCATTTGCGGCCCTTTTGGTGGAGATGGCAGCAAGGCTAGAGCTTGTTATAGAGGAGGTGGAGGAGTTGGGCCGACAAGCAAGTTTTAAGGAGTTTGACAAAGACTTGGTTTCCATCGAGGTGCGGCAAAATTCGACAAAGGAGAGTGTAAAAAACAGGGACTTGAATAGTCATCAAGTAACTCCTGCTGTTGATTGAGAAGTTGAGCACTGAGATATGTGTCTGATCATTCCTCTGCCACAATTTTATGTGATACCTTGTTTAGCATAGTTGCACTATTTTGTAATGCAGAAGGCCTAGGCCTCTATATTAACTTTTGAACATTTTATCCTACGGGGAAAAAATTGTCATAGGACCATTGATTAATATACCAAAGCTATACTGCTAATTTTTCTAAATTTTAAATCTATACTCCTAATTTTTCCAAATTCGATTGCAGTAAAACAAAAATTGGAGAATCGAGGCTTAATCAAAGCAGGCATGCTCTAAATTTTGTGCTTAATGATCAGGTAGCAAAACCTTTTCAAAACTGAACCACTACAATAAATTAGATTTAAAGGATGAAAATCAACACAAAATTCCATTAGAACCCCTTGCCATTAATGGTTTTCGCCACATATAAAATAGATCAAGCAAACCTATGTTCGCTTTTAATTCACAAATAAAATATTTTTATGAGGTTACCGCACCTAATAACGAACATTTGATTAACCGAATAACACACAAATTTTACTAATAAAGCACGAATTTTACGAATTATCCGCACGATATTTAAACAAATTTTACTTTTATGGGCAATTTGCCAGTGCAAAACAACCTAGGCCACGAATCTCCTACTTGAAGGGATGACCATTTGACCTAGTCCAAGTAGTACCTAATACCTATTCCACTTGCATCCCAACCTTCTTTTATAAAATCCTTGGCGCTCTCAAAAATTTCTTTATTGCATGTGGGACTATGGATGCGGCAGGAAGTAGAAACCGGACAAGATTTTTGCTCCCAGATTTTAAAGACTTGTTTTTATTGATGGGCCTAATCTCATATAAAATAAAGTCCAAAAGCCCAAACTTTTAATCTCATATATTGATGGGCTAATTCCTAATCTGAACTAATGGTATAATTCTGAATTATTTTCTAATTATATCCGAATTATATCTGAATTACGAATTTTTTATCTTACTGAACCGAATCCAAATAATTCATTTGATACTATACTTCGAAATAGTTCTCCTGTTTAAAATTCTTTATGAACATAATAGGTAGACAATGGAAGCCCCAATAAAAACACGAAACTATTGCAAAATATAATTATATTTCACTGTAAAGTTGTAAATAAATTAGATTCAAATTCTGACAATAAACTTGATATTGAGAACATTTAATTCTTTCACTATCTTGCATATATTTTATCTAAGTTAATGTTCTCAAGATATTTCACTATATATTGATATCCTAAAAAGTTGAGACAAAAATGAACAATTATAAAGTTATTGGGTATGTTGAGAGCTTTTTTTTGAATGTTGGCGGCGAAATGCCACCGACAATTGGATTGATGTATATAAAAGGTTATTTACAAAAGTTAATCCGAATGGATAGAAATGAAAAGACAAGAAATTGAAAATTAAGAAAAGTAATAATAGAAATATCTCTAGCTATCTTTAATCACCACAAGAAGAGTGCAATATGCACCACCATGCTCTATGATGTCCTCTCTCCTATAGCTATTTGGAACCAAAAACAATATCGAGTATTGTATCAATAATTAATAAAACCACTGGTTTTCCTCTTATTGTAGAAGAATCGTCTATTTCTCTCTCACCACAAAGCTCATACTCCAGCCACCCAAATTACATTAATATAAGAAGCTTACCACCCTTCTATAACTATGAGAAAAATAATAACACCCAAAAGTTATTATTATATTTAGAGTGAGGCTATGGTAATATACTTATTACACAAGGGTTTGTGCTATGAATTCATATCTTGATTTTTAAAATTTAAATAGTTAATTTGAACCGTTTAATATGATCTTTATATGAAAATGAACCTGATGACTAAATTTTATATTTTTCAATTTTTTATTTATTTTTTAATTAGATAGGTAGAAATCACTTGATTTGAAAATTGTTGACCATTCAAAAATAATGACTTTCTACCTATCTAAAAATATATTGTAAAATTTTTCTAAAAAATATAAAATTTTGTCTACATGCACATTCTCATATGAAAATCACGTTTGACGGTTCAAATCGACTATTTGAACTTTGTTTGATTCATTGATTATTTCCGATATGCCCGATTATTCTCGATTATTTCTAAATAATCGCTTAGCAGTACTATGTCCGTCCGAAGAGCGCATACCGTTATTTACAACGCTGGTCCAATGTACATTAGCTAAAGCTGAAATTTGTCTCATTTATTCCTTTAACTGTGAACTGAAACCATTGGATCTAAGCTTGCATCAATTAGATTTTTAAATGAGGCAATTTTTATAGAAAATAAATTTCATTTTAAAAGTTTTGGATACAAATGAATATTTCTTCAAAAATATAAAGGCATGTATCATGACAAACATTATGATTAGATGCTATGAAAGAACCATGTGTGCACGTTTCTATTAATATGTCACACATTACGCACAACAAATGCATTAATTGTTGTCTTTAGAGAGCATTTAGAGCGCTGTTGACAGTCCTATCCAGCCCAAGGACCTAGAAACGGAAACATGCATCGATGGGATGAAAAATGAAGAATGAAAGAGATATTGGGTGCATGTTTAACTCGTGAATAATAACCCTGTAGAAAAGTCAAAGTTTGCGTTGCCACTGATGTGTGGGTCCGCTCCTGACATTTGCATGCATTTTTTTTTTTTTTATAGCAAAAAAAAAAAATGCATGCAAATGTCAGGAGCGGACCCACACACAGCTAGAGGAGGGCATCTGCTTCTTAGATTTTAAAATTAAATAGAAAAATACAGATTCATTACTATTTTGTTCTTCTCTGAAAATTATTTTGTTTCTCTCTAGAATCGAAAAGCCTGCCATACTAGTTTAAAATCATTCTTAATGAGAAATTTTTATTGTTTTTATATAAATTTTATAGAAATTTACAGATTCAAACCAACTTTTGTTGTTTTTTAATAGTAAAATGATATTATTATGTTGTTTTTTATTACGTAAGACTATATTATTTTTATAATTTTTTATTATGTTGATTATTTTTTTTATCTAGTAACTTATTAGTTAATAAGTTTCAATTCAGTAAACTATTATATCATGTCCCTCCATGATAGAAATTTTGTGTCTGCTTCTGACAACTGCTATTGCCTTTGAAAAAGAGAAATATTTTTTTTTACTCTTCTCTCATCTTTGGTATGTCATTGCTCATGTATTAATTTTAACTTATACGGACTCAACGTACCCTTAAAATTTTTAGCCTTCACTTATTTTTCTGCTGTTTTATCTTTAGCAAAGGCCTTTATGTGTCCTTTCACTGTCACCTTTTTAGCAAATATCTTTCCTTTGACAAACTCATAAAATCTCACCAGTTTGTTTTATTTTTTGCCTGTTTTTTAGGAAGATTTTGCATTAATTATTGTGGAAAAATTATGAAACTTATATAGATGCAGAGGAAAAATTAGAACAGATAGTTTAAATTCGTTATTTTAATTTAAAATATTATAAAATAAATGAAGGTTACGGTCACTTACGCTGCAGTGCCAAAATATTGTGCGGTTAAAAAAATACAAGCCATGTTACCATACAATTATTGCACGAATCTTGAAAAATATAACCATTCATGTAAATTGTAACAAAAAAAAAATAGTTAACTGTTCACATGAGCAATTTTTATTATAACTAACTAGTTTAATTAAAAATACACAGTCCGCACACATTTTCGATGAATATATGTTAAATATAAGTAACTTATTTTTAAAGAAAATGACAAAATGTTTAAATAATTGGTAAGTACAATTTTTAAATTTAATTCAATTTACTGAATTGGAGACATGGAAATAGTGATGAATGGCAAAAAGGAGCAGATGGGACAAACTGGGGTGAGGATTTTAACAGAGTAATTTTAGCTACATGTAGCGCACTAACCGTATAAAATGTGGTTTTGATTATATAGTTTGTAAGCTGCATGAAGTAAAAAATACTCTTTTAAAATCTTTACCCACAAACCGCGCACATTTCAGCTGGATAGAAAGAGGGCGAACGATCTCAGCCGTCCGCTAAATCAAACAGCTGATATTTGGCACCAGCGGCGAACTATCTGAATCTAGAAAACCAGTGCATTATTTGAGACGAACTCTGTAAATTGTTTATTACATAAATTCATTTTTTTTTTTATGATGATGATAAGCTGACTTAAATTGTCATTGGTCACACGTCGACATCCTTGATTTCATAAACGGATTTAGAATTTTTTTCCAAAAAAAAAGGTGAAAAAATAACGAATTGAATTTAAATACTTAATTCAAACTTATTAATTAATCAGATATTAGATAAAAAATAATCTTCTAAATTTTAACTTTCAATGCTCTTATTTTTAATTTTCAACACTCTGCCTTCTAACTTTAATTATCAATTAAAATTCAAAAAACTTTTCATAATTTTAAATCTAAATTAAAAAAAACATAAATCAAATCGAATCTATAAAGTATAAAATTTCAAAAATCAGAAGCGGCAACCTCTGGACCGAGTCCGCCCCCACTTGACCCCAGACGAATTCTTTTTTCTTTTTTTTAATTTCTCGAAATAATATATAATAAAGCTTGAAACGAAGCTTCACTCAGCGTCAACGGTCAAAGTGGCGGCTGTTCGCTAAAATTCAGTTTCTATATAAACCCTCTCCCTCTTCAAATTCAAACTCAACAAATCACACCTTGAATACTCCTTTTGCTTAGATAATCAATCAACCTAGCTAACCTAATACAAGACATGGATTTTGAGGCATCAACCGATATGTTACACAAGGTGGGGCTGTTTGTACTGGTACAAGCCTTGGTGTATCTCATCCTCTCCAACTCTTCGGATCTGTTCTCAACTACAAAGAGATCTCTTAGCTTTCGGCAATCCAGTTCGGTTAGGGTTCGCCGCATGGAGGCGTTTCTCTCCGGCATGCCTTCTGGCGGCGAGCCGTCCCCCAAGCCGGTCTCTGAAAAGATGGATTAATTTGATTATATAGCCAGAGATGTAGGAAATCTATTGTTTGATTGTTTGATTCTTTATTGAGATTTTGATTGTACAATTAAGTGGATGCGGGTTGTGTATAACAATAAATGAAATTTAATTACGCTCTTTTAAGATCATGTTTATTGGGTTTTTTCTTTCATGAATTCTCTTTGCTTTCCTTCGGCCTACAAATTATATATAGAAAGTTAGAAACCAAAAGTAGCCTCCAATAGACCAATATATATGAAATAATTAGTTGAAAATTGTTGGCGTAACTGTAGGAATTGAGACTAGCCAATAGGTTTATTGATAAGAAAAAGGAGTATGAGAAGCTCAGAAAAATGCTTTTGGATATTTAAAACAGAATCCACAACTGTTAGTTCAGAACTAACCTAAGATCCATTTTGTCTCCAATAAATTCAATATAGAAATGGATTCAAATTTATTTTGTATTATAGAAATATAACAGCTAGTTTATAGGAGATAGTGTTGTCCTTAATAGACTAGGAAATAGTGCCTTGTAATTAAATAGGATAGACAATAGTGTAACAGTTAGTTTTTTTAATGTCTTTTAGTATAAATAAGGACACTTGTAATCAGAAAATAAGATTACAATATAATTTGTTTTCTTAATTTATCTTCTCTCTATCTTACAAAAAAATAACATGGCATGGAGAGATTTCAAGCTCTAGATCCAATACTGTTAAGTGAATAATAGAAGATTTGGATGATGTATAGGTTGCTTTGTTTACGATGTTGTAATTTTGTTGTAATTTTCATGATGTAATTTAAACGATTGTAACCACCTGATAGCTCCTATCTGGCTTTCAAAAAAAAAAAGAGACTTGAGAGCACATGTGTATACTTAAACTCTGTTTAGATTTATTACTTATTTTAATTAACAATTTTAGTTTTTATTATATAGTTTCAACTGGGTAAATAGTTATTTAGAAATCAATTAGAGTTGTTGGGATAAAGACGTTGTTACTCAAACTTTGGTTGCGAAACCTTGATTTTTGTTCCGGCCCATCCAAAATAAAACTAGAGCATAAAATTGACTACCGACTTTATATAAATTAGTTTGTTTTAGATTGAATGGCGTGGACTGAAATACAAAATTCTGCAATCCAATTTTTGAATAATAGGCCTCTAAGCAATGCCTGTCATTAATCTTATGATTTCATTAAAAAGTTCTCGAAAAACATAATAATAATAATAATAATAATAATAATAATAATAATAATAATAATAATAATAATAATAATAATAATAATAATAATAATAATAATAATTGTTATTATTATTATAATATCAACACATTGAATTTAAAATTTAAAATAAATAGGTTTACACCTTGAAAAGAATGACAACAAAAACTTCATTTATTCCATTACTCTTCTTTAACCAATCAAAATTGACATGTTAATTTTTTTTCCAAATAAATAAAGTGTACATAACAATAGGAGCAATCACATAAAAAAATTAAAATACTGTAATTTACCTTTTCATTCCATTATCCTAAACCAAATACAATATTGGGAGGCGCAAATCTTTTCGCTGCAGCAGTCCAGTCTTCTCCTATAATTAAAGCCCTTTTCAGTTTGTAAAATCAATATGAAATATTTAATAGAGGAGCTTTTTTGCAACGTGCTTTAATTCACAAGTTCGGTAAAAATATTTTAACAAAACAAAATGAGAAGCAACAACTTTTTTTTTTTAAAGGCAACATAACTACCCTTTATATAATTGATATGAAACAAAAACTACATTATCTAACTAAAACAACGATCAAACAGCCCACAAACACATTTAAAACAAACTAATTATTGTGAGATTGTGGTTGGATTTGGGATAACATGTATTTGACTTGCCAATGCTTTTTTTGTTGTGAGATTTGTGGTTTCTTATTTTTTGTAATTGGAGCCATTGCACAAGACAACATAATTTATTTCTGCCAACGGACTACAAAAAAAGGACGATGCAAGCCATCATTTTAAATATGCATATTATTCACTTTTTATGATTGATATTTTACTTTTAGATATGTACGTTTAATCGGGCTTTGGTCAGTGTTTATCGGGCTACGATTGATATATATCGGACTTTCAGTCATGTTTATCGGGCTATGATTGATACATATCAGGCTTTGAGTCAGTGTTGATAGCAAGTAGACAAGGTCAGATTAAACAGTCCTTTTATATAAGCAAATTGGTACAGCCCTTGCTCTTGGAAGCCAGACATTACAGACAGAACATTGAATATATATGCTTCATCGAGCAAATAATTATAATTATCATGTACTATAATTTACAATACTCACTTATAATTGCCTAGTTATGTACATTATATATTGTGCTCATATCAAGCATCCAAGTATTATCTGAGTAGCAAAAGATAGGGAGTTCAGAACACTTGTTTCTACACACTTTGGATGCCTTTTCCAATTATCAACACCAAAATAACAAAACAAAAGTAAAACATGGCTGCTCCAAATCCTGCACAAAAGAAAAAGAACAAGTAATAAAAAAAAAAAACCATGAGGCCAGAAATGATTAAAAGGCAAAGCAACATTCTTCGTACATTATACAATTAAAATATACCAAAACACTTTGGATGTAATTCTGGTTCAAGGATCTCTCTAAAACATGAAAAGGATTTTTTTTCTGATGCTTGCTTACTTGGCTAGCCAGTACTGACAGATTTTCACCAGGAACTGTACCACATTACAAGTCCTTGGAATTTACTAACTTAAAAACTTTGGCCTGGAAGCAAATAAAAATTTAAGCATTCATTAAAGTTCATGTATCAAAATCAAGATTTTTACCTTCACATAAGGAGTCTGCCAGCTGTATGAAACTATTACACCCAAAATTTTACTCTGCCCAAGTAACTACACAACAAAACTTTCTATCCACTTGAAGCCAACAAAAACACAAACACCTGTGCTAATCTGGAATAGGTTGCCCATGGACCATGACAAGAGACAGATCCAAGGGGGCTGAGCTCTTGCCACTATCTTGGTCACTTCCCCAACCACCAAAAATATCTTTTGGGAATACTTCAGAGGTGCTAGCACTATGCGGATTGTAGGGTTTGGGGACCTTCCTTCTCAACAAGTCCTACAATAATGTAATTAATTTTGAACATAAGCATCCTCAAACACATAACCATGTTTTTTTCTATGGAAGCAGAGGTATTGCAGTGTTCTACCAAGCAGCCAGTAAATTATATATCATACAAGACTTTACTAACAATTCATAAGATCTTTATGCTTTCTATGTACTTGCATTTACTTGATATTATAGGTACATAACATGTGGTACCTGATCCATACCATAACATACTGATACCATAATTCGAGGCAACAAAAGGATTAATAGATAACCTTGGAAGAACTAGGTCCATAAGTATCCAAAGCTTGCTGAATTGAGACATAAACATTGGTGGCTTGCTCTGAACCAGGGGTACACTTGATAGTGCGAAAAGCCTCCTTACTGTCATTTGGTTTCATTCTCAAGTACAAGATAAGGTGTGAAGGCAAGGAACCAGGAGGATCCTTCTTTCCCTTTGTAAGCTCCATTGTCACTAGTTCATCCCATGGGACCTCCCACAGCACTGTGCATGGATCCTTGGCTGGGTTGAACTTCCTTTGGGTCAGTGTAGGTTGCTGAAACCAGACAGACGAAACAAAATTATTTTGCAACATGGAAATGAAAAATCATCCAAATCACAATTAGAGGGGGAGTTTCAAGTGCATACCTGTAATAGTAAGACCCGATGGTGAGTGACTAAGAGAAATTTTCCTTTAGGGAGTAGATAATGATCTTCATATGCATCCGTAAATGCAAACTTCCCTCGGACTTTGAAGAGGTCAACTTGGCCCAAAAATGTGCCACACTCCGCTAATTGCAGGATAGCCTTTACCATAGAAAACAAAGAAAATATAAACTGTCTCAATTATGCGCCACATAAGTTATTCCTCAACCTATAAGCTGCTCAGATAGTTTACCTGGCCAGTAGCCTTGTGTTCATCATAGGGGCGCAGTAAATTGTCCCCACCAATCACTCGGGGAAGGCGCCTCCGAGATATCTGCTCCTCTGCCATAATAGCAGAAGATATTTTATTTTTCACTGCATTTGCACCTTCAGTGGTCTTAGCAAAGAGGTCAAGTACACCACTGACTGGCTGGGCAGCAGCCCCGATCAATCCTTTTCCTACTCCACTAACAAATCCCTCTACTCCAGTTGCTTTGGCACCTTCAAGGGGTTTTGTTAGGATTCCTGTGACACCTCTAAAGAAGCCCTTGGCAAGAGCCCCGCCCCCCTCTCTAATGACATCGCTTATGTCCTCCACACCTTTGCTATCCTGCCACAGACATTGAAAGGCATGTGGCATTAGTTTCGGTCAATGAACTACCAAAAGGACTCCCTAATAGACACTGTAATTTACCTAAAATTGATTAAGTACTGGAAAGTGATTTATATATTAAATTGGTTCAATTCAACACCAGGAAGATCTTGTACCAACAGGCACATTGATATTTGCTCAGATACTCCCAAAAATTAAATAATATATTGATGAAGAGGAGAAAATAACCTGTTTCTGACGACTCTGAATAAACTTCTTGTCCATGGATAGAGCGGCAATGCCTTTACTCATGTTGCTAAGCGCACTGCTCGCATTACCCAAAATATCCACACCAGAAAGTAGCTGCAGAGGTTGGGTAAGGAGATCCTTTTGGATGTTCAAAAATGCTGCACTTGTAAGTGCACTCTGACGCATTAACACATCCTCCCTAAATCTCTGAGTGATTCGAACCTGAAGGACATCAAGGAAGAGAGGTTTGGAATAATATGAACAACTAAATTTTAGATAAAAAAAAATTATCAGCAAATATGACGAAAATTTCCAATTTACACAAAGTCAAGTCATAAATCTTACCGGCATATGCTCCATATTTCCTAATGCTGTCATGAGAGAGGCCCAAAATCCGAGAACCCCTCTTGGTCTCTGAGCTGGCGACATGGCCATAGACACCCTAAATCTTATCTCTGATATATTGAGAAGCCTGTAGCAAGGTGGAACTTCTCTCATCAAAACAAAATTACCCTTATCGTAATTAATAGACTAAGTGTATGCTTACATACCCAATTTTTATCATAGGATCCACAGAAACAGCTGCAGTTTGAGATTTAGATAGGCGACCAATGTTAACATGTTGGATCATATCATGGAGACGCCATATAATAGGTTCATGAATATTCACCAGGAATGAAAAATTTTCTGGAGCCTGTGAAAAAGCAATGAAAAATATAATCCAGTATGTACCAACTTTTCAACGAATGCCCTCAAAATTCACAAAAAGGATGATTAACATAAAAACTTGTACAGATCGTTAGCTTCCACAGTGTTAATGTTCATTCTATTTCAATTGGCTTTCAAGCTTGAGACTCTTGATAGGTTCACATGTCCGTGGAGGTGTACTTCCTAACATTGACAAATTCAGTTTATGATAGTCCAAATGAATTTAACATACCTCCAAACCTATGTATGGATAGACACACAGATCCAAAGAATTATTGGCTTGAGTGGTAATGGAGAGTTTAATAAGATAGTCAGGTTGATTCTCCACTCTCAGGGGACTAAATAATACAGGCATTGGGCTAAAGGGCAGTTGGTTCTCAACTTGAAGCCAATACATCCTTGCTTTGAACCTGACATCAGAACACAAGAAGTAATGAGCAAAACAACGAAAAGGTTCTCACAATGACACAGAGTCTCAGTCAATAGTTGTAAAAAACAATACACAAATGAAAAACTTAAGCACAATTATCAACAGACAAAGAAGAAACAGATAAAATAAAAAGAATGAAACTTACCTACTGATGCCAGAACCCATGCCAGACGAGTAGGAAACAGAGAGCTTCTGAACTGACAGGTACAGAATCTCCTCAGGCATATGATCAACAATAGAAAGCCCCAGCTCAGCTAGCTCGAAGCTCATATGTACCTCACTTTCTGGCCCAACTGAGGATTGCCCATACTCAATCTCTGATGGTTGAAAGATGGGTGAAGTTACCCTCTCGATCGCCTGCGGCTGGGTCCCTGTTTCCGGCATCCAGTCAGTAACTCGGTTTACCCACACTTTCCCCTCCTTGAAAACTGTTACACGAAGGGGTTTCCTGGGTCCCCTGCTGGATGAAGAGGGAATGCAGTCTGAAGCCTCGTCTAGGCTGTATTTGTAAGAGGTTGACGTATCAGAGCCATCAACCATTAACTCAAGCAAGCGGCTTCTGCCGAGATCCTCCCAGAAGAAGAGAGAGGCAGAGTTGGGAGGGAGAATGCACCAGGAGTCATCATAGCCGTCCACTTGACGGAAACGTAGAGGCAAGTACATCGAACGATTTTCAATCCTGTTAAATTATGAAATATTTAAAAGGAAGTAATAAGGGTCTCTGGACATCTAATTTATTTGAACATTAGGTTTTGTTAAAGGAAAAAAATAATAGTAATAATAGCTGTAATTAGGTAATAGTTGTTATTTCCTTTTATCTATATATTTGAATAGAATGGTTAATTGGAATATACAGAAATTCCACTTTCAATAACTTTCAGGTTTCAAAGAAGTATATGTGAGAAGAAAGCTTAAAGAAAAAGAATTATCAAAGTGCAGACAGCACGAACACAAACCCAACTAAAAAAACCCCCAAAACATAAATTAAAATAAACAAAATGCAAAAGGCTCGAAAATGAAAAAAGAAATAACGAAAGGAGAAAAGAAATATCACTTTCTGTGAGGACTGATGACAACAGTAACCCAGTTCAGTAAATACTGTAGCCCAATTTCGTAGCTTGAATTTAATGTCTGTCCCTTAACAATAGAAGGATAATATGCACCTGTATGGACTTGATAAGGAAGCAAGCTGAAACACAACCTCGTAGCGTGAACTCTTGGCCCCAATCCTCACTTGTACTCTGATAAACAATTGATCATTTCCAGTGAGGCTATTCAGGCAAATGCACATTACACCATCACTCTCAATGCTAAATGGTGCACTCCATTTGTATCCATCCAACCGCACCTGCATTTAAATTTGCATCCCGGAATCATCAATGTTAATAGAAACAGAAACAAAAAGATAAAACATTCCCGTATAACCTTGCAAAACCTCAAAATATTCCATTACTACTGTTTATCAATTATGATGAGAGAAGAAGATTTGATGAAAGAGGGGCAAAATCAGTATTTTACTAAGAAAATGAGGAATTGTGGAAGCATTTCCCATGTTAGGACTACTAGGTATCTTTTCCCAAAATTGTAAAAGGAATAAAGACATTGAGATTCAAAGGGTAATTTCCCTTTGAGAAACAAACATTAGATAAAGGGTTTGCAAACCTTCAGGAGTTCACTTCGGACATTAGATTGCCATCTGAAAAGTTGGAGAGAATCAGTAGGACGCAACTGCAACTCACTTGAAGTCTCGAACTGGGACAAAGAAAGAGTTCTTCCAATTCTGTTAATAAACAGTACGCGTGGTAAAAAATGAACCACCTGCGCAGGAATTGAAATCATGTGTTACAGTTGGTGCTTTAGGAAACCAAGTTAGGACAGATAAACACCACATTCAATCAAGTAATAAGCTGGAAAATAAGAAACATATATAAAAAGAAATAGATCAAACCTTTGTCCTGTCAGAAGCCATCTTAAGTTGTGCAGTAAGCCAGTAATACAAACCATCTGACCCAAAAGCTTTGATGTCAGTGCGCTCCTGCACCCCACAATCAAAATAAATACTATTGATTCTTAATAGCAAGAATAAAAGACACCAAACAAACCATTCAGCAGCAATACAAATTACATACCTTGGTCTCTAGCTCCAGGAGTGAAATCCCTGGACTGAAGTATGCTGAATTGCTGATCGACACAGATATGCCCACACGTGCTGTTGCGAAAGTCTCACCACGAGACTGAAATGGAAGAACCACAGACCGGTTTAAGTAGTCTTGTGGAGATAGCATTATGCAATTAGGATTAGAATCCTCAATTGATTCCAGTATCTGAATGTTCCTTCTTGAGCTAGAGCCTCTTTTGTCAAGTGCCTTTGAAGAGTATCTAAGTGCCAGCTTTGCCGATTTGGCTGCCCGTGTTAGTAACTGGGAGTCAGTGTCAGTGCTTTCTAGTGGTTCAACTTCTACTACTCGGTATGAAAGATGTATTGGAGAGTCATTCTGGATCCAATATGGCACAAATATGCGAACAGTTTTCGGAGCGGTAACAGATCGACCAGAGTCACGCTCCACACTTACACGCAGCCTCCTAAGACAGAGTGTGCCAAGTTAAAAAAAATAACAAGTCAGAAGAAAATTCATAGCATCTACTACAGGCAGAGGAAACTGAAGCTGGAAACTAAGAAGGATAAAAAATTCTTTTCAAACCTCTTGCTTTGCTTCTGAACCATCCAGAACGATGAGACATGATTAACGCCTTGTGGGTCCCACACAAACACCACCTCCTAGAACAAATAAATAATAGCAAAGTAATCAAATGAACAATGTAACTTAAGATTTAACAATAGATGTCAAAATGGGAAAGCAGATGGGAGTACTGAAATTTTTATCGTATTTAGTCTTAAATTAATCTAAGGTGGAGTACAATAACCCTTAATTAAAAAGCTTGGCCAGGGCATTTTAAAAACAATCTTAACACTCAACAAAAGTATATTTCATACATTGTGGGGTGAATTCAGGCAAGTGAAATTATTGTCAGAGGATACCTTTTCTAGTGTCCAGCCGCCTTGAACAAACATTGTCAGGTAGATAGATTTACATATATCAGCTGAATAAATATAAGCACATCCACCAGATGACACAATACTATGCTGTCGTTCCACCAAATTACCATCACTTGCTTTCTCCCAAATAGCATACTCAGCCTCATATGGTAGCTTGTTCTCCAGCCGAAAAACAGAATTTACTGAAATTTTCCAGTCAGGGACTGGTTCATTAAGCTCAGTTTGAAGGGCCGATGCATCAACACCAGCACTAAGCCAGAAGGTCTGTCTGACACCAAAATCACCACTGCAACAGAAAAGCATGTCACTCTCCTTAAGTTGGGCCAGCCTAAGAACAGAAGCTTGCTGGTTGGCCAGATGGTTTGTGGGACTCAGAGTCAGTGCCTGGCCCCAGGAGTATGACCCTTGGGGTTTCTCACTGAAAGGGCGAATTTGCAAGCAGAAGTTCATCCCCTTTATCATGCTTGTCCATGGCAAGAACATGGATGATTGTGGATTTATTACACCAATAACTTTCCTTGTATCACCACTATCATTATAGTTGGTAAGGCTGTCAGACAATTTTTCACGGGTACGAATCCAGCGCCTGCGCCTCGCAAAGTCAAGTGGTGACTTGGAAGAAGACTTGGAGGATGTAGGAGGCCATCGTATGGCTTGCAACTCAGTACCATATGTCCATCCCTCCTTGTCTGCAAACTGTGGTTTCTCTATTCTCCATGGTGAAGCCCATCTCCAGCCTGCTGGAAGAGGAGGCTCAAAGAAATCCTATTCATCATAGGTCATTTAGTATAATATACGTATTTATGGGCATGAAATATCGTTCCATTTCTGTTATTGGTCTTTTTTTGGTATATCTATTTCTTTTTATGAGGATTTTTAGTTGCTAAAATTTAGCGCAAAATGAAAAACATGGGAGTACTGCTAAAGTGCTAATGAGCAATTAAAATCTACTACAAGGTGTCAGAAAATAAAAATGCACCCTTCGCTTTTCACAATGATTACAGCAAAAGCATTTTCACAATGATTACAGCAAAAGCAGAATCATAACAAGCACCATTGAAACACAGGTATCTAACTCTTATGAAAAAACCAAGAAATTTTATCACCTTTGATAAGTGCGAGAAGTCTCGATTGCTCCAATTCCATGACTCGTTTCCATGTTGACTGGACGACTTGTTTCCCCAGCCAGAAATTGGCTGGTACCTCTGGTTTTCAAACACCTCATCTACTATAGAAGCTGATCCACTAGATTCATAGCTCGGAGACTGGAGGCTAGTAATCAACCCAAAAGGGCAGACAGACACTTCGAGTTTAACATCGGAATCATTTGATACCACTGCAAGTGCTCTCAAAGTAGCATATTTCATGCCATCACGCAAGGAAACATCAAAGGCAAAATGGTTATCATTTAGTGATTTCGGTACAACAGATAGGGAAAGGACTGAGCCAAAGCTCACCCAGGGACCATTATGGGTGAGGCCAATCAAGAAACCAATCTCCTTATCATCATTGTTCTTATGCCCCTTCTCAGTATTGAAGTCTTTTTGGTTGTTTCGTTCAATAAAGCAAGTGGAGAGAACCAAAACACCACATTCTCTATCTTGCTCACCCTGGAATATATAAAAAATTAGGAAGCACAAATGCCGGAAAAAAAAATTAACAATTAGGAAAATGTACGGTATTAAATAGGTAACCTTCGCCATAAGAGGGTACGCAGTAGCTTGGTGGAAGTCATGTGCATGATGGAGTACTTTGATTGAAGGGGCACGCTTCAGAGAACCCATGCTACGACCCACAGGTATAGATAGTGAACCTAAAACTTCACCTTTAACAAGACCAATAACAGTAGAAAATATAACGAGTCAATGCAAATAAAAATCCAAATGTAAGGAATATTTAGGTTTCCGGCGATAAGAGTTCACCTTTCCCAGCCCTGGAAGCAAGATTAGTAACCTCAATTTCAAGACGAGCCGATCCCTGAAAAATGTAAAAGCACATGCATGTATCAGTAGTGCTCAGCTACCGATGGCCTTTTGTCACACTGCAGCCCTTTCTCAAACAGACATGTTATATAATCGTTACCTAGCAAAGGAAGATCTGACCGAGATCCAGTAACTCATTGGAAATGTCACAATTATTGGTAACTTACACGTGTCTCCGTTAATAAGACAAAATATGTACCATCAGCTAACAGGGAAGGAACATTTCATTCTTAAATTCTGATGAGGTATTGAGAACAAAGAAAAACAGTAATTAATAAAAGTTGCACAAAAGCACATAGCAATAGAACTGGCTTTCGACATGAGTTCCATACCAAGGCAAAGCATCCCTTGCTTATTAATCTCAACTCAAAATGATAAACCAACCTTTTCAAACTCACATCTGGCTTATTCGACTATTTTTCATATTTCTTAAGCTATCAGTTTCAAATAGTTAATTTGTGCTAATTTGAGGTTCCACAACCAAAGCTCTTAAATATCCATGTTACCTTCTCAGGGACTTCAAAAATGAAAAGTTCATTCCATTTTGCATAGCCAATTGCTGACTCAGATTCATGAGAAGTCAGAGGCTTCACACATCTAGTCCTTGCACTTTGTGGAACCAGCTTGTATTGCTCCGATGCAGTGCTGTCCATCAGCAACCTCAATGCACAGAAGTAGTCATGATTATTGCCATCATCTTTGATCGGTAGACCCTGAAACAAAATTATGACAATTAGAAAGTTCCTAATTTAGTCTCTGTTGCTTGGTTTATGCCACTTTGCCCAATAACATAAGCATTTAAAGACACCCTTGTGCAGTTAAAGCTTGCCTCCTATTTCTATCTATTTTGTAATCTGTTTATTATTATTTATCTATTTCAAAACATCGCATATGTTACCCATTTGAGATTAAAAAAAAAAAAAATCTGAATGGTCAAAGTTAGAATTTGTCAATGAGTGCAAATAATAATATGAAATGAAACAATAACAAAATAAAAACATAGTAATAACAAAAACAAAAAGAATGAACGAAAGAAAACAAATCAGATGCAACCTTGGACTCAAATATCTGAACTGCCACATAATATCTTGACTCGGCATGCTTTGTGACCACATTTAGCTTGTCAGCAAATCTAGGAGGCGGCATCAATAGAGAAACCTGGCTCTCGTTTGACAGGCACCCAATAGTCTCTTCCATGTCTTCCACCCTCTTGAAGTACACGTCACATCCAAGCTTATTTTCAATAATGACCTTCTGAAATTCATCTTCATTTAATGCCGAGTATGATGCAGTGTTTTTCTTAATCTTTTCCCGAGCTTCCTAATAACAAGAACCATCGTAAAAATTTATTGATTGCATGAAGAATTTCTTGACCAAATGATTAATCAGAACTGTCAGATTATCAGTTCAGGTCTTACAAAACTGACTGGCCAGTTTACAGTTGATTGCGTGGCCCAGATTCATTTTAATTAAATTCATTAACCAAATAAGGGGCAAAGGGGATGGCATATCTTCTTACAAAAGCCCAACATAATTTCCCTGAAAGAACCCCAAGATGTGTACACACTAGATAATGTTCGATCTCAGCTACACAGGTCAAGTGATCAAATGAGATCAAAATTCGATAACATAAACCACCAAGTAGGTTTGGTAAAGAAACAGTAACAGATAATATGAAGGCAGAATTCGAGCATAATGCTTCCCATTTGCAATATAAGATAAAATACAACCTCACTTCTCTTTGATGATATTGTCTCTAGCTCATTTTGTCTATTCCAGGAAACTGAGGTTTCAATCAAGGCTTCCAGGCCGGCAGCACTTATGTTTAGATTAACTGGAGTTGTCGCAGCAACACGAATTCTCTTTCCAACTTTTGGGGGATGCTCACTTACGTCATATGTCTCCAGCCTCCCAATAACCAAATTAAATATATATTTCAAAATAAAGGAATAACAGAATAACATATGCAAATTGAAATGAGTTGCTTTGTATGTGGCTGTCTTTCTGAGGAAGATTCTGGAGATCGTATATACATCTTTTGGTATAAATGAACTTTGTTTGTTTAAAAACCAAACAATGGAAGTTATGAATCCTAAAAATATGCGAGTGTTATTAGATGTAGACATGGAAACTCTGGTAATATGCCAAACAAAGGTCAGAACAAACTTTTTGCATGCCGACTGCTGGTTCTAGGACCAAGCAATTGAACAAATGAAATGGAGGAAAACACAATGAGAAACTCCTTACTTGAAAATGCCATCAAATGGTTCAATAAGAGGTTCCCAAGCTTCCAGTTGTCGGTTGAATGTGGAAGCTGCGATTGAACAGATGACAACAGCATTCATTGCCTCATATCTCCCTTGTGATGCCAGATTAATGTTAGTGACAGTTGCATCAATAAGTGGTGTCACCTACACAAAACTCACAAATTAGCTCAGCATAGCAAGGCAGGGATTACAATACCAGCATTTGATAATTTCAGTAATAATAGGGAAGGGAGGAATTATACAATCAGAATGGAAAACCAGCTGCCACAACAAATTTGAGGCATTTACCTCAACAAATCATATTAACTATAATCAGGCCTCTTTTCACTTTTTCTTACAGAAAAAAAAAATAATACTCGAAAAGGCTGCATACCGTTCCACAAGAGCTGTCAAGGATGCTAACAGAAAGAAAACCCAGCTTGAACTCAGCTATCAAATTTTCACGTGCTTTTGGTTTTACAAAGTCAGAAATACTATATGCTAGCTTTGCTGATGGTTTTTTAAGATCAGGCCGTGCAAGAAAGGTAGAAGCCTGCAGGAAAAACAGAGTCCAAAGGCAAGTAAATTTGCTGTAAAGGAATGTGCATCTACATCTTCAATTCTCTGTACTTCATTCTATAGATCATTTGGAGAAAGTTGCCAAATGAACTTCAGCAAAATATCAGACATGAGATATAATCTTGATGACACAAGACTTATTTGCCTTTTGCTATCTTAATGGACATGTATATATTTGAGACATTGAGTACGTATGGCATAGCATAGCAAGGCTACCATGCTGCTGTCCTGAAGTCTGATAAAAACATCAGCACTGAGCCAAACCCATGATTTCTCAAGGTACCTGAAGGTTCACTATGGGAACTAATGTCAAGCATTTGTTTAAGTTGATTTAGAACTTTAATATTATCCACAGTGAACTTAAAAAGTTAAAAAAAAAAAATTATAAACCTGGTTTTCGACTCTCCAGATGCTCCAGCAGTTTGAGACCTTTGTGCTGGATGACCTAGAGATTGGTTCGGCACTGACATTTGTCTGACTAACCAAATCAATCTGGGGGCAACAAACCAAATCCTTCTTTGGTTCTTCATCAAACCGGGTCACTACACAACCAACTGAGGTGTAACCAGGAGGCGGCACCGGGTACCAGAAGTATGCGTCATCGCCACCTCTCCTAATAATTTGTGCAACTTTGGTGAACTGACTCGGCCTTGCTGAGACCATCGAACTATTATCGCATTTGAAAATTAGACCTTGAGCAGGTGGTTCCAACCTGAGGCAAAGAGAAGGATGTAAATCATAGATGAAAAGATAACTCCAGTGGTACAAATTAGTTTGTACTGTTACAGTATGTGTAGGGTTTAAATGCCTTGTGTCTTTCGTGCCTCATTTGTGCCTCACATCCTTATCTTCGTACAAACTAATTTGAACCCTACTATATTATCTCCACATTAATATCTGCTTGGAGACCAAATTTTATATTTTTTGAAAAAAATTTACTATTTTTTTTATATAGGTACAAAATCACTGTTTTTGGATGCTCCAGAATGTTCTGGAAAACAATGATTTTGTACTTATCTAACAAAATATAAAATTTAGTCTCGAAGCACATTTTAATGTGGAGATCATATTGAGCAGTTTGGATTGACTGTTTTGACTTTGAAAACGAAGATTAGGATGCAAGGCACGAATAAGGCATGAAAGGCAAGAGGTATTTGAACCCTCATTATAAAGCTAGCTTGACACATACAATTCAATCATCTATAGTGGTGCAACCTCATTAAGAACTAGTACAGACAAAGCAAAAACTACACAAATATCAGTTTCAAACCCTTCTGTTATGCAATCACCAAGAGGAGCAAAACCAGGACGCATGATTGGTCTCCATATGGAAACTGGGTGCCTGACATCACAGCCTTTATCCCACCATATCCTCTCAAATTGTGGAGTTGATGTGTAATAATTACTGCTCTTTGATATGGATCTGACGACATCCCATCCTGAACTGCCTTTTTGGGACCCGCCAGATAGGTGAGTAGTCTCATCGTTTTTGGAAGAGGCTGTTGAATCAGGTACATTGCTGGTGTAATGTTTTGGGTTTCGGAGGATTATTTGGTGGAGATCCAGAGACTTCCCTTGAGGAGGAACCTCAAGTGAATTGTGCACGTAGAATGAATTTAGCACGTTGTCAACACGCCATACACTAAGTCCTGATGGATACCTGCCAATAAAGCACGGATTGTTGGCATCAGCCGTGAATTGCAGATATGAAAAACCATAAAGTAAAAGAGAGAAGTACCCTTGTTGAGCAGGAACATAAGATATGCAATCCGAAAATTTTGTCGATGTTATGAGATCTGAACGAAGGCAGTAAACAAAGTTATTTGGGGGTGGCAATCTACCCATGTGGACCACACATCCAATAGCTGAGTATCCAGGTGGTGGAACCGGAGCCCAGATGGAGCAGTCATTTTGACTTCCAGAGCCAGGGAGGGTACAGATGAGTGTAAAACCAGTAGCCTTCCTTACACGACCATATGTATTGCTCATTGCCACCACCACTTGTGTAGGGGGCACTGGTCTACATATTGTTAATATAGATTAAATTAGACATTTTAATCTGGAATTTTAGTTCCCAAGTAGAACAAAACATAATATTATAATTAATATAATGATAATATTCAAGGCTCCACACACACACAAAAGCAGGGGCATTGCCAGATAAACATTTCACAGTGGGTACAAAATATTGTAATGAACAGAAATAGAGAAGTTTATAAAAAAAAAAAAAAAAAGCAATCACAAAGCACCCCCACTTGAATATGAAAACTAGAATTATTTTTTTTGTAGTCACTAAATTAACAGAGAAGGCCAAAAAGGTTGGAGAAGAGATTTGAGGACAGGATGATGAAAATGAAGAGGAAAACAGGAACTTTTTTTCTTTCAAAATTCCCTGAAACACATGCTTGGCAAGATTTGCAAGAGAAAGCAATATTTCTATTTTCACAAAAAATATTTTAGTGAATTTTGAAAGTATTGGTCTGTTTTCAGGTCAAATTCCCTATCTAGAGAAAGGCATCAGCGTTTTTAAAGAATAGTACGATATATTTACTATTTATGAAATTATGAGGACTTGCACCGATCCAACTCTTATCCCATCTGACAAGAGTCTTGGACAAGCTTCCAGTAAAAAATAATTACAATCAATTGGGAAGAGGAGAAACCAAACAGGATAAGAAAATAGGGACAGAATAAGGGCCAAGGAAAACAGGCAATTAATTTAGCATGCTTACGTCTAAACTCCCGTCTTTTTTGTTTCCTATCTGGGTTTCCTCTGCTTTTAGACAGATTATATCTTTATTTTCCTTGGTTCATTATTCATGAGATCCAGGGTGGGCCCTATAACATACTCCCTCCACACTTTCATAGACAAAAGATCTATTGGATTCACTTCCAATAACACCCATCCCAAACAATTATCTGAACAGGAGATAAAATTTCAGTTACTTCAATCCCATTTGATAGCCCCATCTGATCTTGAAAATCAGAATCTAGGATATATTATTTGGTTTAAAACATGTGTTGGCCTGATACATGATAGTCCTAAATAGATCACGTTAAGTAAAGAAAAGAAATATTATATAACAATTGAAATAAGTACCGACGAACTAGATTTGAACAAAGTACTCGCCCAAAAGCGCCTCCAAATGAGAGTAAACACCAATAAAGATAAACAAACACTGCATTCTAAACAATTCTATCATGCTACCTTACCTTATCCAATGAATGGGTCAAGAAAATTCAAAAATGTATAATGTCATCTCCTGCTAAAGGTCTTTAATTTTCACTGAATGGTTCAGATCGCTCAGTTGGGTATCGAAAGTGGGATTTGGAGATAGAGCCAACCATGTTGCTGCTCTTACAGATTAGAACGTATAGATAAAACATGTTGATTTAATAGAAAGGCCTGATGCAGTCTTATATAGTGTAACAAACCTTGATGTCACACAATCTCCCAATATAGCATAACTGGGAGGAGCCTGGGGTCTCCAAAATGTAAGATTGTAACCAGGCAAGCTACCTATAAGCAATCCAAGAAAAATCATAAAAAAATATAGTATTAAGGGGAAAAAGAAGAAGAAGACACATTCCATTCCTATGTTTCAGACATACATTCCACTCCTATGTTTTAGACATCTCTGTTTTGGGTTTTAAATTGTAACATGTAACAATAGGTTAATAGCCCTAGTTTAGATTTTACAGAAAGGACTTGGAAGGATACAGGCAAACAGACAGTAACATTTTAGCTAGTTCCATGCCCGCAGGTTCATTCAATTGTCCTTAATTTTTGTTTTCATAAGACTTTTACAATGTATGCCAGTTAGTTCAATCTTTCTTTTGTCCTCTTCAACTTCTGTTTCATTGGATATGGCTCACTTCTTTTATAATAGAGACTAATGAATTCATCATATGAAAGCAAAAAAAAAATTGCAATTGCAATTGCTGTTTGGATAAAAAAAATTATTTTCTTTTCAAACGAAAAACCTAATGTTCGACTAACGAGTAAAGCTAACGTGTGATGTGTTCACCGAGAGTTTGGTGAGCACAACTCCAAAAATCTATCGTATTGGCTTTAAACGACGATTCCAAACCATTGAAACCAATCTACTTCACGAGTGATGCGTGTACATGCAAAATTTTAAATTTTAGAATTCATTTGGTGCAAAATGAACCTATCAAAAAAATGAAGTTTTATAAGTTTTTAATGCATTCATTTTTCATCATTTTTTTTACTGGTAGACTTTATACTAAATGAATTCAAAAATTTCAAAATTTTGTATCTACACGCATCAGTCATGAAGTATATTGTTTCAACGGATTAGATTCGTCGTTTGAAGCCAATCCGATATAATTTGGAGTTGTGCTCACCAAACCCTCTTGGTGAGCATATCACACGTTAGTTTTGCTCTTGACTAACTTACCTTTGGGAGACACCCAAATCCGCTCAAAATTTGTGCAAGAAACAAGGGGATTGATATTTCCAAACTGCAATGCCGATATGGTTTGGTTTTGCAACTTCAGCAGAAGAGAGGCAACAGCAAGAGAGAGGTGGATGCATATGTCAGTAGATGCCACTATCACACTTGTCTTGTCTTTAACAGAGGTGTAGCCTCCAGATACATCAACCGGCTCGATAACTACCAGACCCGAACCAGACTCAACCGTGAGATCTTTAACTACTGCCCGTGAAAACACATCATTTCCTTTAGAAGCATACCTGTTTCAATTTGCTTTTCTTGTCAAAAGCAGGACAAGAATACAAAATAAATGGTTGCATGTTCCCTTTTGCACATCTTCGTTAAGCATCCCTTTGAAAAGAATAGACTTTGGCATTCAATAAGATATCAAAGCATATGCTGAAATCCGGCCTATGTAAGCATTCATAAGAAAGAGAGAAAAAATTCACGGCAACAAAGCAAGCTAATAGAAGGGAAGGTTCATACATAAAACTGAAGTCCAATTTTGCTCGAAGAAGCTTCTCAAATTGCAAGGAATCGTCAGTTAACAGCTTTGAACTATCATAGAAGGTGAATTCAGGGGATACAATCTGGATTTATAGCCAAAAAGAAGAAGAATAAATTACAGGTATAAAAATTCTAAATTTGGTACCATAAAACTGAGATTTGCATGTGCAAAATGCACAAGATTAAAAATGGAACTAAGACATGCACATTTTATGTGTGTACTATATATTTTGTGGTCCATTTGTATCTTTGTCAAGATCACTGTATTACAGGTTTCAGTATGGACTGGCAAGAAGGAAGATCTTTTGCAAGGAATGACTAAAAAAGTTGACTTTCTTTTCTCACCTGAGCCTCAAAAGAGAAACTAACAATCTCGCTAGATACAGTATCAGTAGCTTTCTCAGAAGTATCTGTGTCTTTGTTCAAACTATCTTCTTGGCTCTCATTCTCTTCCTCCATATTTGATGGGCCACTATCTATTAAAGAGATCTCAACACCATCCTCTTCAGCAACCAAGAAGCTGCTGCCGTTGTTCAAGTAAGTGCATTTCCTTAAAAGCGCACCATTCTAGAATAACAACAGAACAGAATCAATAAAATATTCAATGTGACAAGGAAAAGGCATCATCCATAATCTCTACAATACAAGAAATCCATACTGGATGCAAGGTATCGCTTAATTGCCCCTAAAAACTTTTTACTTTATCCCACAGAAGTGTCCTTTTGTAATAAAGTACTACTACCACAGTAGAGCCACAGTTGAAGCAGGTTACATTGTAACAATGCACCAATCTATAATAATAATAACAACAACAACAACAACAATAATAATAATAAAAGACAAACAATCATAAAAGTAGCCGGCGTGACAAAGAAAAAGATCCCTTGTTTCCATAATACCTACAGTACAAGAGAGCTGCACCAGATGCAAAGAAATAGCTTAACACCTTAAAGTTCTACTTTGTCCCACAAAAATATCCTTTTGTAGTCTAGTAGGAGTAAAGTGTTACTACAACATTGCATGGACAAAGATTAACTTCGCCAGATCTTATTTTTCTGTAATAGGGAGTCAAGTAAATCTCAAGTACTCTTAATACCATTGTTCTACCCAAAAAAATTTCTCAATTGAAGGAAACAACGGATCCATCTACCTCAATTTTGACATTCTTGAAGCGCAGCCTCTTGCCTGACCCAATCATAATGACAGTACCGCCAGAACACCATTGCCCTTTCCGTTCAAACTCATCACTCAAAGATAAAACACCCCCACAACCATCGTACACAAATTCCTCCACATCAACCCCATCCACAATCAACTGCCTAGCAGGGGAGAGATGGACAATATTCTCTCTCTGGTGATAAACTGTCTCATACATGATTATGTCATCACTATTGGTTAATGGATCGTTCTTCGGGTCCGTAGCCTCCTCTCGTCCTGTTATCATCCCAAGAGAAGGCACAAAGTACTCAACCACTGCAAGAAGGAAGTCAAGAACCACAAGCACACGGGGTTGTTGGATCCGAATTACAAAAGACTGGAAGGAAGTGCGCCATCTGTAGTCCATTATCAGCATCGTTAGGTTACAGGCTTCACTGCCTGGAGCATTGGAACTTAGTCTGGTGTCAAGTGACACTTCCTGGGGTTGAACATTAGAGTGAGAGGTGTCAGAGGAGTCAGCGCCAAACATGAGCTGCATCTCGGGCTTCGTATCTAGGCGGATGTCTAAGATGGAGAACTTGGGGATGGACACGAACAAGTCCATTTCCAAGAGGGATGTTGTACGGTATGACACCCAAAGACCTTCTAACTGCATGAACAAATAAAAGGAAGTGATTAATTGCCAGTCATGCATCCCAGTGTCTTAATTCAATTTGGAGAGAAAATTTAATACTATTACTTTGATAGTAAATTTTATCGAGAACTAATGGTAGAATAGTCATATACCATAGAACACTTTACTGAACAACATGAAAGAACCCTAGTGTAAATGGACCATTTACATGTGAAAATCCTTATGCCGTATTGTTATAATTTGTAGACATGAACCAAGTCAGCTTATTTACCATGAATGTGAACAATGTACTCAAAAACCTTGATAGCATATGTTCTTGGTTCCCGGCACAAAATGGATGTATTTAGTGAGGAAAGAGAAATGAACAAATTATGATATGTACTACTTACGGCTATCTGGGCCAGCGGGGTCTCGGCATCAGGCCCGGTTCGCAGCTCTAGTAATGCATACTGTATGTCAACCCCAATTACAAAAACAGTGCGGGAGAGTAACAGTTGGCTATTATACTTGAGGTTCACTTTGTCTGCCAGCATCCGTATTGACTCCTTTGTTTCCGTTGGGTTTTCCCGGAAGCTTGGAGGTATATTTGGTAACTCACAAAGGTTCATCGAGACACAGGTTGAAATCACATTGTACTCTTTGCCAGACATTACACCATGAAGCAATGGAACCTGTGCAGGAATCACATCACAAAATCCTTTTGGTACAGCAGAAAGTATAAAATGAATAGTAATATAGAGAGGACTGACTGTGTCAGGCTTTCACACTCAAGTTTCGGCAACCTCAATTATAACAACCCCACATAAACAATTAAACTAGTAAAATCCCTTGTACAGCATCGTAGATTCTGTAGATCATGTTCTGCTAAACTTTATAAATTAACAATTATTGGAAAATACATTTTCACAGATAAATGAATATGCAGTACAAAAACTTAAATGGAAGAACCAAAGAGGTTGTGCAGCCTCATATAAACAAGGAGAAATTAAGGACTTCATGACATAACAAAGTACCAAAGAAACAGTGCCAAGCAAAAATCATCTCAACAAGTAGAAGGTGCACACCTGAACCTCAATTGTCATTGTTGGGACCTTCCGGAAGACATCTCTCAAGCTCCGACGGACCTCAATAAGCATGCGCTGACCTTCTCGAACCATTGGCTTCCCTAGGGTTCCATCAACTCCAATTGCCATGTTAACTCCATCTATCTATTATACAAAGACACATGTCAGCACAGAAAGGAGAGAACTGTTGCACATCCTTGAAAAATGTTCATACAAACCTCTGCAAGAAGGATATCAAGATGCACTGCAGAAGGGTCACTATCTTTGTCCCCATGCCAACTAAAGCCGTTCTTCACTTTTAGTTTTCCCAAATCAAGTTGCATATAACTACAAGGGAAACATGGAATAAAAAAAACAATATTTAAATCAAGATTGCTTACAACTTCCAAAATAGTAAAAAAATACTTTTTTCCGGAAAAAGGAAAGAGTCAAGAAAGAAAGTAAAGCTGTGGAAGATCACTGCTTTAGCTCAATTAGAAAACCAAATAACAAGAAAAAGTAGAAATTTGAGTTCAAACAGGTCAAAAGACAACCCAAACACCTTGCACGGGCATCCCAATCAGCATATTCTGGTACTGGCACAACTCATAATGAAAAGCAGTAATTATAGGGAGTCTTTAACTATTGGATAAGCCTTCATGCATGAAACACCAACTAAATTTTCAACGAGCCAAAAAACAACAACGACGACATTAAACCAGTTGCTAACACCACCCTACTGATAAATTACCAGTAGCAGATTGATCGATAAGTATCACAAAGTATAGTATCCTTGATATCATGTAGTTAAATATAAATAAAATTGAAGGCAGTGAACTTAGATACAGCAATACTAACTCTTTGCTATTAGAATTCGTGGGAACAATGATTATTGGAGTGTCAAGAGAGAGGTCGAGCTTTACAGCAGTGGAACCATCAATCTCATATTTCTGAATCAGCCATTCAAAACCCCCCACTTTGTCGATCAACTTTATAGCCTCCTCTGTATGGGGTGAAGCAAGCTCCATGAAGTATGACATAAACTGGAAAAGAAATATCATCAAATGCCATTTGAAATTGGTGACGAATAAATTACTTGACAACTACTCTAGTGCATACTTTGACTTCGACCCTCCAAAGCATCCTTGAATAAGACTTAAAGTGCTTTTGTTCTTAGAGTCAAACTGACTTTGTCAAAACTTTACTCATTAATTGTACATATATTTGGACAAACTCTAAGTCTGATGAAATAAAACACGCACTAGAGTTGAGCTGATTGTTCAAACCCAACAAAAACAAATTTTTAATAACTACCTCATTTGCATGAAGCATCAACCAGACCCACAGATTACAAATAAAAATAATATCTAAGCAGCTAATACTGACAGCATACCTCTTGAATAAACCGGTAAAGGAAAACAATACGAACAGCTGAAAGCTGCCCAGTCAAGCTGTAATCATATTCCTCATAATCATCATCGTCAGGACTATATGACTGGAATGTATACTGTGTATAAAAAAGAACAAAAAGCAAGGCTTAGAAAGTTCCAATACTTTGCATTATGCAACACTGCAACAGTAACTGCACTTAAAGCAAAACCTCAATAAGTGACTCAACGCCTTCTTTCCTAGTATCACAGAGCCAGCCCCACTGATGATCAGGTCCAAGGGACATATCACAAAGCCTAGTATTTCCCAGAGTGCCATTAATGGAAATGGAACTTGGATGAACCTGCAAATATGAAGAGCTGTCCTGAGTCTAGACTCATATGCTGATATTAAAACATGACAAATTATTCAAAGCCAAAAGTGCAAAATGCTAAATCTGTCTTACCTTGAGATCAAAGAGGAACCTTTCTTGCACAAACATGGCAAGCTGAGAACTATCTTCTTTGTTCAGAAAAACAGAAACTTGGTCGACATCCATTCTCAAATCAAAAACAACCCTGCCCTTACCATGTCCGAGCAAACCCTTGATTAAGGTAATTTCTTCCTTTTCTGAGCTCTTAGTATTTTCTGAAGACAAAGTCATTATAGTTTTAGAAGTGCTTGTGGTTGTAGCAGCATTGGATTCAGTATCAGTCCCGTAGTAAACGGTGCTTACATCCAAGCCAAAATCAATCAAAGCAACAACTGTGGGTCTGTTACAGTAAAACTCCATTGCGGTCATCCTGATGCTCATCTGAGACAGCAAAAATTCAACAAAATATAGTTCAAAGAGTGACAACAATTTTTACTAGATGTACTTCTACTTTATAACTGGTTTGTAATATCTACTAAGGTTGTAAACTTTTCTTTCATTAATACAAATTGTTAGTGGGCATTTTGCCCCTTGACCTTATAAAAAAAACCTTTAAACTTGCACAGAAAAGATAAATACACACCCAAAACCTCATGTGACTCGGAACAGAGAAAGCCTTGAAGGAGTTGAAACCAGGATTTTATCATTTGGGAGACAAACAAAAAAATAATGACAAAATTTTTAATGCGTCCTAATTTGAAAGTAGAAGCTAGATTTCTCACAAAGCTTGTGAAGAAAATGCCAATTGCCTATCCATGTTCATTTACCTGAGTGTCAATACCATCATAAAGATGGTAATCAGAGCTCCTGGTGATGAACGTCAACGCAACAAAATCCATGCCACTGTCATCAGTTGCCTCATAATATATCTCAGACATGTCGCTCCCGGGCACAATAAAAACCTGGCTTGTCGGAGTTGGTGTAAACTCAGGCAACGCATCCTTAAAAGAATCCTCTTCTAGAAAAAAGCTACTGTGCTCTGGTTCAGAATCAAGCATGGAGTGAGTTTCATGCAATTCCTCAGTTTCCTCATTTGCCAGAGACACAAGCAAGTATTGCGGGTTTGGAGACAGACGACCTTGTAGCATATCTTGTATCTTCAGAGAGTGTAGCTTTGTCTTTATGGTGAGGTCACCTGTGTACCTTGCAAGATTTACCTAGGCACAAAGAGATGAAAAGTTGACAGTTATCATCAGGTAATAAATTAGTACCAACAGCATCATTCACATGCAAGAATGGAAATTCTATTACGTTTGTAACTGGAAGACATGCATTTTCAATCCAGGACTGGTCTCATACAGGTTGAAGCTACTATTCTCAATTCTATTTCCCTCCTTTATTTTGGCTTTTTATTGGAAATTAAAGGCTTGTGAGTAAATTTAGATTCAGAATCTATTCAGGCTCTAAAATTAACAGCTTAGGTAGAGAAAGAAGATACACTTAGCAAATGATACCCAGCATGGAGAGCAGTGACTATATTTGTTGCTTGTTTATCATTTATTCAATTTACTAACAAACTACACTAAAATGTTGTTTAAGTAAAACAGTAATGATGTGCGCTTCAAAAGGTTCCTAAGGCTCCAATGAAGAATAGAATGTTTCCGTGTGTAGCTGAACCACTTGCTCTGTCCAAAAGATTAGTAATGTAGTACCTTTGCTCCATTACCAAGAAGCTCCAAGATTAGCACCTCTTCAGCATTTTCACTCTTTCTGTCCAACTGCAAGACCAAAATAGAAAGCACATCGTATGCTCAATCAAATTAGGTTGGTCACTTTGACACTTGTTAATATAAGATGGCCAAAAATATCTTACCTTTCCATATAAAGACAATTTTGTTTCTATAACAGAGCCATTAAGAACAAAATCAGCACTCCCAACGTTATCAAATTTTTGGACATGCGTTCCTGTTGGGGTAGAATCAGCGGAGCCTCCAGGAATATACATATCCACTGGGGCCTACATAGAAAAATAAATTTAAGGACAAATATGTATGTGATATTGAAATATATGATATAAAAGGAAGGAGTTTAATACTGAAGCTCTGTAGATCACTTGCACAAGATCCTTCATCCAAATAGCCTTTTCCTCATCACTAAGAAATTCAATAATTAGCGTATTTGTTGATTCCAGAGCCTGACATTAAATGAAAAAAAAAAACACTTGTGAGCGAAAATCACAAGGCATACAACTCGCAGATACTACTACAACAACAACAACAAAGCCTTTAGTCCCAAACAAGTTGGGGTAGGCTAGAAATGAAACCCACACCGTAGTCGCATACAACTCGCAGATGCAAATATAAAAAAAATTCAACATCAATCTTGTATCAAAGTACCAACACTGCTAAGTTTAAAATTTTCTTAGTCAGCCAGCACTTTTTATGATCCATATTTTATTGTTTTAATTGAATAGGCTTGTGGTTTGCTTCAACCAAAGCACTATCAGTCAAGTTCAAGCTTCTATCGGGAACAAGATAAGGTAGCATTTGAAGGAGTGAGGGAACATTGTCTTGCCTTTTGCACATCAAGCCCTCTGGAACTAACTGCAATAGCATAGAGAGATCCACCAACACTTGCTGAAGGTACCTCAAATATGTGCCGACCAGACATGCTGCCATGCGATATTATATTAAAACAAAAGGTTTGATAACCAAATGGCTGCCAGAAACAAATAATTCATGCTACAAATAACAGCTCCTGTTTGGTAAGTGCATAAACTTCACTTTACATGAAGGATTGAAAAACAAGGGCAAAAGATTAAATGGTTGAACACCACTTTACAGGAACAGCTTAAGTAGGTTAACAGCAGGGCAGCACAAACAAAAATTTCAAAATCAGGGACTTCCATTCATAAAAGCACAACATTTACGGAAACTGAATGTTCCGCTGGTATGTTAGCAAGTTGAATTTGCAACCCCACTTTAATCATATATAACTGTAGTAAATACTGATCCTAATTAATTGGGTTATGCAACCAATACTAGAAATTTTGGTGAATCTTTTGGACAAAACTTAACAACTGAAATCGAATCAAAGCTCGTATTAAATTATATAGGCACAGTATAAGCAGATACCACATAAACATTGGATCACTGCAGTCTCAGAATGATGGTATTGTTCTGTAAGTTAACAAGGATTCCTGCATCACTGCGCACAAGAAGGATATACAAAAGAAGAGGTGGTGTACAAACCTGCAGCACCTCTGATAGGTTCGAGCAGTCTCGGACTCCAAAACATAAAGATACAACCCGGATAAAGCAAGATGACAAGGGTGCCACTCAGCCATAGAATTGCCTATTCCCTAAACCGAGTAGATAGTGCCAAATAAGTCACCAATCACACAAAAAGTAAAAAAGCATGAAAATTTGCATATGCATTCAAGAAACTTATTCATGCCAGTATCTTACCACAGTTGCAGCTAAAAGCATGGTTTTCATATAAACGGAAACCAATATAATTGTATTATTTTAGTATCTGCTTTGAGAATTCCACAAATAAACCTTGTATGCAAGTATACATAATGCATTAACTGAATACATACCCTCCAAACCAAAATCCTAGCATTAGTATTCAAATCAGCAGGATGCCAAAGAACAAGATCAGCGTCATCAGCACCTTGGTCAGTGTTTTCTTTTGAGTTGTAGAATAAATCCATCAGCTCAATGATCTTGTGGTATCTTTCGGGTGAGAAATGGAGGCTGAGATTTGGCACTTGAACAGAAACCCGACATGAAGGATAGTGTGGATGAGGGATTTTGATCTACAAGAACACATAATGGAAAAACAAAATAATTATTACCTATCGCATTTTTGATAAAATTAAAATGGGAATTGTAGAATAGTAAAACCAATTATCCCAGGAAGTAAACACAGTGTTAGTCATGCCGGCAACATATAACAGTAATAGAGTTTTACCAGGATGAAATAAAAAAAATACTTTGAATCCAAATGAGTTTCCAAAATTGAAGGAAATTAATAACTACAAAGAAATTGTAGTAAAAAAAAAAAAAGAAAACCTGGTCAAATACGAGTGACATCCCACATGGGTCAAGAATGGAATATACTTGTCCAGAATAACCTTCAGAGACAGGTAGTATTGCTTGACTTGTATTCTCTGCATTGGAGACATGTTGACCCTGTGACAAGCTATCACTGAAAAAAACTGCCATGTCCCTTCCGGATACCCAAAAGTGGGAGAACATGCTCTGTCTGTCATCCCTTGGACCATCCTATAGTAAATTGAAAACTTTATGAAAGCAACAAAGGCTACATAACTATAAACATAACTCTCCTTGCTAATTCAGTTCCACATTTAAAAAAATAGAATAAAATCAATTTTAGGTGAGATATCTTACTCCAGTATGAAGTGTAAAATGACCAAAATCAAGAATGAAGTTACTATCTCCGAATGAAGATTCAGTAGACCTCAAAGGAATCCAGACTTTTGGGGCATCAAGATCGATATCAAGTCCAAACCTATGCAAAAGAACCAGAAAAAATGATACATCGGTAAAAATAAGTTCATAGCAACTACACAGCAATGACAAAGCTGGAAGACAGTTGCTGCTAGGTTAGGACTTGCACCCTTCAGTTCTCTAGATATGTCTTGATTTGTGTTGTTACTGGTTGGTATTTCATGGAGTTATTGGAGATGTGTTGTTGTTGGATGCCAAGGTAGATTGATGTCTGTGTTGATGATGTTTTTATGTTTGTTGTGTGAGTGACTAATGTAACCAATGATTTAATTTTAAGATGAATTTAACATGAGAGAGGAGGGGGGGGGGACCTGCTTTGCTCTTCCAAGACTATCTGAAGCTGCTCTTGAGCCTTCCTTGTTACTTTCTCAAATTTTGACTGATAAACATAACAGAATCAACCTATAAGATTGTAATCCATCTAATTGCCTCAATATACACTAAAATAAAAAAATGTAATTATCCATTACCTGTAAAGCTGTTGCAGTTTCCATTGTGATTCTAGGGCTAATAGCATTGCTCCTTTTGACAAACTCAAGAAACCTTTCATAGCTAACCATTGAGACCTATGAAACAAAAAGGCAAAATACTAACTGAACAGAGGCAGCCTCCGAAGTATAGCATACAAACAATATCTTTGGTAACACTTTTCGTAATTTAACACCTCATAAGATACTGAAGGTACGGTATAGCAAAAACCAAGTAAAGGGAATGATTAAGAATGTGCAAAAGCATATCCATTACTTAGTTCAAAACTAATTTTACTCGACGTTCAAATCTGGAAAAAAAAATCCTTAACAAAAACCATTTGTCATCCAACATTGTAAAGATGACAAACAGAAAACAAAAAGGCTCAAGATACCCCCTTCAACAAATAATTTCTGTAAGACTATCGAAGAAACCTAGATGCATGCAAATTGTACATCTGCTAAAAGTTACTAATTTGATCCTTTCCGAACTAGGGATGAAACCGGAGCAATACTGTCAATTTAAACCCGTATGTGCACAGATATGAACAGAACTAATTATGCGGATAGGGATATTAATATTAAATATGGTGAAAAGATACAATTACAAATACAGATAGATCCCTTACAAAAGGATATGGTTAGAGATGGATTTCAATCAGTCATCTGAATTCCTGATTTCTTTTACTTCTGTTGGAAAACTAATATTTTTATAAACTTGTTATTTATCGTGCAAGTCAAGCTTATTATCTATTTTCAATGCTGAAGTTATAAGAGCATCTCCAACGGTGATTGCTTATGGATTACTTATGCTGATGTGTCAATTGTTTTTGTAATTGTTGGGTTGTATGGCTATTGCTTATTTAGCAATTGTTGGAAAGAATTGCTTAATAAGAAATCCTTTTTTAAAGATGAGTTGGCCAAATGTTTAATTTTTATTGGTCAAGTATTTAATTCTCAATTGTTTTGTTGATTGTACCAATGTAGGAGTGGATTGCTTAATTTCTAAAATTTTCATAATTGTTATTTAGCAATTAATTTCAATTGCTGGATTGGAGATGCTCTAAGCTATTATTAAAGCACTTGCACTTGTTGTATTTGCATCTTTATCCATAATAAGTTTGACTCACTCCAAATATGTACCATCAATTATACTAAATATCTTGTCTCCATATTAGCACGGTTTTTAACTTTGACATCCGTTAAACAACTATTATGATTTTAGTATTATACACTGTTTCCTCCCTTGTTCTGGATGCCTCTATCAAACTAATATAATTATCTTGTAAAGGTTACCGTGACATGGCAAGGAGCTATAGTAGCTGAAAGCTTCCAGTCCAAGTCTTCTCCCAGGGGAGCATGCACAAAACTGGCAACCAAAGCATTGCTCTTTCTCTCACTAACAACACTGTGTGCAAGTGGGCCCTCAGGCGAAGACAATCCGCAATACTTCAGTGACATATCACAGCATATGCTCTTAGAATATAACTTTGTCGCCACATGGAGATGTTCAAACCTACCACAAAGGACCTCCACCCCATCTATGTTGATGATACGGGCTGCAGCTTGAGTGATGGAAACATCTAGGAGGAAGACGATCATGTTTGGAGAAAGCTTGCCTATCGGAGAAAGGGTGTCATCTTCTTGTTGATGGTAGCTTATCAGTTTGTTGATAGCTTGCCATTCTTCCTTTGTTAGCTTTTCTTCGTCACCTAGCACTGGCTCGACTGATGTGTCTTGTTGTCCTGAAGCAGTCTCTCCAGAATACCTATGAAGGAAGAAATTTGCAGTGGCTTTTGTTCTTACAATTTGATGAAATCTAAGAAGAAGGTACGACAAATGACTACTTTGGTCGGTTACAATAAGTTACTTTAATAATACAATTAGAAAATAAAAAAATACATTACCATCCTAAAGGCCACCAGCTTTTCTTGGAGGAAGCTTTCTTCCTTGACAACTTCACTGACTCAACCTTGGCATGGGCCAGCAACCTAAAAAGCATAAATTAGAGATGGGCATTTTGCAAATTTGTACATCAGAATTATTATACCACATAGGGATCAAATCAAAAGTTTTATTGATTGCTGATTAAGTAATTGTCGATTGACCGATTAGCATGAGTTCAAAAGGAAATCCAGTTCACTAAAGCTGATCAATCTTAAGCAAGCAAGTGGTCTGTGAAGAATTAACAATAAAATATGGAAGATTTTTAACTGAGATCAGAAAATCAACACCCAGCTTATTTTCATAACTGGAAGTCTAGTGTTACTGGAAAGCAAGCCATAGATCTATTGATTTTTGTTATAGGATTTTTCTCTTCTTAATGAGCCCAGTTAAATTGTACATTTCTGCAATTTGAATAGAAGAGGATAAAGGCCCTTTACCTCCAGAGTATGATGACCTTTGAGTCAAGAACTCTTTCAATCTGCCTAAGCTCAGACACATCTGTAGTTGCCGGTTGTTGGAGTGAACTTGAATATAGTTGCACATATCGCCGACGGAGCTGACAATGGCCCTTGATTCTCTCCCAAGAAAAGAAGTAGCTAAAGACCAAAAAAATACACAAAAAATAAGTATTGAGCATATATTATTTACCAAAAAGGAAAGAAAGGGAATAGTGGATAAGGACTGTTTTGCACTGTGGTACTTTAAATTCCAGTTTTGGCAGATTGTACAATCCTTCTGATGCTTTGCTACTGGTGATAGCAGAAATTAAATAGAATTATGACCAAATTCCTCCCACGAATCAAAATACAATTACAACCACCTCAGTTGTAGTGCAACTTTTCTGGCATCAACAGAGAATGAAGGACTATAATAGATGAGATAATCGATTTTATTTTACTAATATTCATGTGCTCGGACCATGATTTCTTCTGACGCAAGCTTGCCAACATAGCATACCGCCACCAACCACAAGGATCATCTAAAACTGGCACCACAGGCCTCAAGTGAGACACCTCAACACGTGTTTTGAATCTTGAAAAGGTCTCTAACAACTTTATTCCGTTATAATATTGAGCCTGGAAAAAAAATTTGTGAACATATCTTTAAATTAAATGTTTGAACTCATCCTAAGCTAACAAATTGCTGAGATGATAGAAGGAAAGAAAAACTACCTCAGTGACAGTTGAAGAAACATCGGCTAGGAGGACTGATGCCTTCACAAAAGGATTATTTGGGTCACCTCTTTCGTCTTTGCCGAGCCGCTGGTACTTAAGGACACCATTTATAGGTGAAACCAAGTATTGTCGGTTAGATGCCCAAACTGAATTTGACCCAGACGAGCATTCATCTATCCCATCTTGAAAAATCTACAGCCATAAAATCAGAAGTATAGCATTCATTCACAAAAAAAACTAAAATGCATGAGACAATTTTACATCAATTTCAAGTTAGCAAAACACATAGCACGAAGAAAAGCTAACCTCACTCCATTCAGCAGGACTCAAGTCCTCCCACTTCTTATCAATTTTCCAAGGAGTAGAGTCTGAATCGTGATATACAGCCAATCTATGCAGTTGTACTGACTATAAAAGGAATTAGATAATTCAAGGTCTGCAAATACACTGTCACTATCTATGCCAGTAATAAGGTTGCAACCATACTAACAGGTTAAAGTCATATGAACACAACAATTATAAATAACTTTGAATCTGTCACTATTTTATCAAAAGGACCCTTAAATTCCCTAACCTCTCTCTCTCTCTCTCTCTCTCTCTCTCTCTCTCTCTCTCTTTTTTGAAAAACTTGGCAGCGGCTGCCAAGGAGATTTTATTGAATTAGATAAAACGTCTTACATCACAACGATAGTTTTTCCATCTCTAAGCAATAAAAGTTCCATCCAAATGCAACATCATGATTAAAACAGAAAGCTAAAAACAAAAACCAAAGAAAAAAACAACAACCGACATCTTGAAAATATTTTCCACCACTTAGCAGTGCGCTCTCCACAAACTTGCCTCCTGCCATATCCTGTTGGCTAGCATCCCTGGTTCCAATCTTTTGTTTGAAAATATTTTTGCATTTCTCTGTTTCCAGGTTTCCCAACATCCACATATTATAAGAATAATACCCTTCTCTCGCCATTCGCCTCCTCTGTTGTTGATGCTGGTCCAAGTTCTTTCCCAAGTGGACACCAGGTCCTGTCCCAAGTTGATCAAATTAAACCCTGCCTTCCTGCTCAGCAGAAACCAGACATGAACCACGTATTGGCATAGAAAGAAGATATGAAACCCCGATTCCACTGGACAATTTTCGCATAGAACACATGGCAAGGAGCAATGCATGTTCCGATGAAGCATGTTGTCATGAGTCAGCACTCTGTTTTTCAATAGAAGATACCAGAAGATCTTCACTGTTGCCGGTACCCTGTAATTCCAACTGCCAGCAAATCCGTCCTTCTCTCTGTTCTCACTCATCACCTTTGCATAATAGGATCTGGCCGTGTAAGCCCCACCTGACTCCCATTTCCATCTAATGTAGTCACTGTTTGAGTTTAGAACAATTTGGGCAACTCTATAAGATTGGTCTGGAGCTAGAATGTGAATGATTGGGATCGCATCTCTTAAGGAAGCAAAAGGACTTGGGGGTCTTGTCTCCCTGTTGCCAATTAGAGGGGTGTCCGACCACGAGTCCTGCCAGAAGGAGATGCCCGCTCCATTTCCAATAATCCACACCGTTGACCATTGGAAAGCTTTATTCATTTTTTGTAACTGGTTCCAAAAGAATGAACCCTTAACTGCCCAGAATTTAGGTCCATTCGCATATGTTCCTATGCAGTGCAGTTTATTGACCGTTATAGTCCATAGTGCCGTTGGTTCCACGTACTGCCTCCACCACCACCTTAGCAATAAGGATGTGTTTTGCACCCGCAAGTCACTTATGCCCATCCCCCCCCATTTCTTGGGCAAGCAAGCTGTTTCCCAATTAATGAGTGATATCCCTGCCTTTTCCGTTTCATTTTTCCCCCATAGGAAGCTTCTCCTGATTCGGTCTATCCTGTCTATTACCCATACCGGAAGCGTGAAACAGCACATGTAATATATCGGTATTGCAGATAGCACTGATTTAACCAATTGTAATCTACCCCCACGTGAAATTAGCTTCCTTTTCCATCCTTCACACCTTTTCTCAATTTTTTCAACGATCGGGAGATACAAAGCTCGGTTGGGTCTCTTGACACCTTCTCTCTCTCTCTCTCTCTCTCTCTCTCACTCACTCCCCTACCTCCAAATTTTAAAAATACCACCTAATATTCTTTATTCTTTAATTTTGTTTAGTTACCAGGATGCATTTGACTTTAAAAGGTTCAACAAAAGAGTAATCAACCAGGAAAATACAAAATTTCTATTTTATTTTGACCGAGTTAGAGGTAATTTGAATAAAAAGTTGATAATGTCTCATTAATTTACTATCAGAAGGCTACCTGCTTTCTCCAACCATAAAAAAATGAAATTACAGGCTTACAGCTTTAAAGAGTTGAGTTTTCATGCTTGTAGGGTTTTATGATGTTGTCATCTTGTAAAATTGATCTTAATTTCTGATTTGAAATTAATTTTATCAAAAAAAAATAAGAGAACAATTTTATTGCAAAAAACTAATAATATCAATAGTTCTTGGTGATACTTGATAATAAAAGGCATGAAACAATTTTTAATCTCCAGCAATTATTAAGGGGCTTCTTCACAAGCATTGAAAAAACAAATAGTTCTTGGCGATACTTGATAATAAAAGGGCTCTTTAACCAAACTATGTCTATGTGTATGCCTTGAAGACACTAAATATGAAGCCAAATAGTGCTTACCTTACGTAGCTTATCTAGTGCAGCACTTGTATCAAAGGTCTCATTTCCCTTCCCATCCACTGTGACAGCTGCAAGTCTCGATAAAGTGATGCCTGAGCAAAATGGATGGCCTATATTGCTGAGAGAACAAATCAGTCCATACATACATGTCACTAAACATATGTCGAAATAAGAATGTAGTTTTAACTCTCTCTAAAGGGGAGAATAATATACACCACTATGTGTACTGTTTAAATATTAATACCAAATAGAAACAGACAGATAACCTTAACCTGGTATTAGTGAACTGATCATATTAACGTTTACAATTATTTTAGTCACAAGGGCATCTGCTTATCTTTGTTTTTCTTTTCTCTTATTCAAAAAATTGTCTAAAATGCCCAGATGTCAAACTAGTCTGTTATAGAAAAAAATTATGAAATCAAACACGAACCAAACAGAACAATCTCGTGACACCATGCTAAAGTATATAAATCAGGTATGTTCATGAAAAAGACCAAAGACTTCAGTGCTGTTTCAAAGCAAAAAAAGAAAGAAACTACAAGGAAAGAAAAAAGGAAAAATTACCTAACAGAGTCCTCTAACCGAATATGCACATTGCTGATAGTAACTTTCAGATTTCCTAGCACTGTAGCAGTTAGGGAACTCACCCATGCAGTTCCAAAGGATGCCTGTCATAGAGTAATACTGCATTAGTAAATACTGACATGAAAAGTGTTTCGACAAGAATTAACTGTAATGCATCAAGTCGCCTTACTGATCCATCTTTTGAATATCCGCTTGTAGCTTCAAGGGTCGCTGCCTCTCTCTCCTGCATGTCCAATCATAACAGAACTTTAGAAGGGCTTTTAAACATCATTAATCCAAAATCTGATTTTATTTTTTTTAGTAAGAATAATTTATACATCTAAAGAAGCATGTTTAAGATACAAACCTCAATCTGTTGGAGTTTGGCTTCGAAAAGCTTTTCTCTGTCTTCAGGCTTAAACGAATTTAAAAACAAAAAACAAATATTAGTAATGACGAAAGCTTCTGATGGAAACTTAGGTATAATGAGGATCATTAAAAGGCAAGGACTACAAGGCATGTTAACAAATACCCCTCTAATGAGTACAGAACAATCCCTGCTGTACCCCACCAACATTATAGGATTTATTATACAAAGATGTCCAAACCACTGTGTCTATCTCACTTAATTGACATAAGAAAAAACATTATTTCATTGAATAAAGTGGGGGTGGGCATTCCGAGGGATATACTCACACTGTCAGGTGCACATGAGAATTCAAGATACTGCAAGAATATATAGAAACTTCCATTTAAAAAAGCATGTATATATTACCGTGGTGTGCTGGCCATCTGGAGCAGGCTCCGCAAGAACAAAGATGCGGTCAATCAGCACTATAACAGGATCCTTACCAAGGCTTTTCCATGGAACCTTTAAATGTACAATTGATGTATTGTTAGGCAGAAAAAGAAGAAAAAAATCAACAAGAAAAGTGCAAAACTGCAATGTTTCACAATTCACACCAAACGAAGAATGAAGAGTATTTAATTTGATATTTCCTTAAAAAGAAAAGGCATGGTCACCAATTGAATGCATGAACATGCACTGGTATCCCCCATCTGTTTCAATACTACACAGGCAAAAAACAAAAGGGTGTAACTATTGGAGAAACGGAAAAGAGTACCTTTATAGTTATTGTACCAACAAAACCAGCTTTGACTGTGACCGGAAGCTTCAGAGAATTGAGTGCTTCAGCTTTCAGCTTCAGATCCTTAAGCATGACATCGCCTGTTATTATAAAAACATATTATGTCAAATGCCCTCAGCATCTAATGTAAGTAACGTGTCTAGAAGATGGTAATCCACAAAATTGCAGATAAGGTTATCAGAAAATTCACCGCGTAAATTCTCTTGTTTTTCCTACTGTTTTACATACTTGAAACTGACATCCAACTTTTGGTGTTTCTTACATATAATAACTGACAGTTAAAATAAAAGTTAAATCAAGCAAAAAGTGACTAAATTGACACTGATTTATAATTTTAAATTAACCATATAATGTATGTCCAGTACATAGAAATTGGATGCATAAAAAATTAATTGACTTGGTTTACATCAATTTTTAGGTTTTAGCCTAATTAAGGTTTAAGGCAAAATATCAACATTCAGCAGGATGTACTATCTCTGTGGTCTTAATCTGGAGGGTGAATAGTAATTGCAAATTAATACGGCCTACTAGAAAACACTGCAAAATTAAATTTGGCTCTCTTGAGACTATGTAAGATGTCTGTTGACTTAACTCTAATTGCAGAAATACCCATCACATGTACAGAGCTTTCAGGGAAATATAACCACTAAATAAATATTAAAATATAGGCAAAACAAAATATCTTAGATGAAGCCTATGGAACGCACCATTCCACACGCTGATACTAAGGGCTTCAGTTGACAGACCCTCCACATAATCACCCAAGTACTTCTTCAGCAGCCGTGACACCTGTCCAACCGAGACAGTGACCATAAGATAAGAATAATCCGTGCTATAAATTAGCAATTGCATTTACTATATATCAAACAAATAACTTCCAGGCTATGTCATGCAAGTATCACGTGACTATTGCCCGTTTGCATTCTTTCAGTTTAGCCCCTCCATTAATTTTTCATCCCAATTAGCACTAAACAACTTTTGTCCGGCCAAAACCATACAATTTCAGTCTCAGTCGTGAAAGGATTGTTGCTTGTTTTAACCTTAAATTCCTTTTTTAACTTATAATATCAGCAAGCACTACTGTGGCAAATCCATGTTCCGCTACAGAAAAACCCAACAACACGGAAGAAATCTAAATATTAAAAACTGACGAAAAATTGAAGACTAAAAGTATTAACACGTACATGTGCTTCGAACATTGGAAACCTCGTAGATTAGAACCGAGCAGATCTTAAGCACATTTCACGAACCCTCAGCGCAACCACCAAAACCCTAATTTCAGGGATGAAGGGAGCCTCCAGCACCGTTCGTTGCGACAATTGCAAAAAGGAGGGTTCCTCCATCCACACCTCCGGCCAAGCAGAAAAAAAAGGGTGGGTCTCGGCAAGAGGAGCGATCGGAACAAGGGTGAGAGGCTAGGCCACGTTTTTCACAACACATAACAGAGAGACGATCGGAAGAGGAGAGGGGAAAGAAAAAATTACAGTAACAAAATCGAAGAAGACAGAGAAAGGAATCCGTATCTTCTCAGGTATTGCAGAGGATCACCTCACTTTACGGTTTGAGATAAAATCTCAACCGGATCCGGGTCGAGTGAGTATCCTCTGAGATATCTCAACTTTTGCGTGACCGACGTGTCCGGTGCCTATTCGGGGGTGATGTAGTGGGTTAGTATTATGTGTGCTTCGAGATTCGTGCAAAACATATTTAAAGTTGAGATTTTCCATAAAGTCGGGTAAAGTTTGAGATATCTCAGGGGATACGATTCATTCGGGTCACCATAGTCCATAGGGCTGTATTTTGGGCTTTGAGCTTCGTGCCAAGTTAAAAAGAACGGTCCAGATCTAGTAATTGCAAAAGATTCCCAGGTATCGGAGAGGATGTGAATCCGAAAAAAGGGGAGAATTTTTTCCGATTTTTTTATTAATAAATAAATAAAATATTGCTAAACAGGATAATTTTGCTGGAAATTTAAAATCTAGTTAAAACGAAATTGTTTGTCTGATATTTTAACACGTCCCACTAATTAACTCTCTACCGATAATTAAATTAACTAGACAGAAAAAAAAAAGACTGAAACAGTAAGTAAATTTGTTCCCGTCCGATCACCAAAAAAGAAAAAAAACTCGGGACGATATAGAATATAGATAGTCCTATCCTAGGGAATTAAAAAAAATTAGTGATATGTTCAATTCTGAGGAACTATTGAATATTTGATGTCTAGGCATCAAAGGTTTCAAAAGAAAAACATAATGCTCCCATTTGCACCTACCTTTTCACAACAAATCTCAGCCAGTGTTCAACAATTTTATCGACATCTACGATCTGTATCAGCTAGTAGTTCTGAGCATCTTCCTATTCTAACAATGAGGAAAATTGACTTCATTCCTAGCATTTGTCCAATCCGAACCTACCTCCCGTGGCGCAAGGGTTTTTTTTAGACTACCTAGGGATTCAAGTCTTATTGCTAGTAGGGGATTCCTCGCTCCACACTAGCAATTGATCGAATTCACTGTCCCAGACATAATGCTCGAATTAAAGGACAATCTCATGAAGGCGCAGCGCCGTATATAGCGATGCACCAATCAAAATTGTTATGAAAGAAAATTAAACACCTTATTATCTCTTTCTCTATCTCTTTCTATAACCGGATCTACTTTCGTCCGATAGTTGCCGCGCTCCAATAGTTGGATTTGCCCAACATCATGCTCCGATTGAGATGAGGTAGTAGAGGCTCTACACTTTGAGCTCCAACAATATCATGCTCTCGGCTCCCTCCCCTCTCTCTCATTCTTCTCTTCGTTCAAAAAAATAGAGAGAAAAAAAAGTATTGCTATGTTAGAGGTGAAAACTATAAGAGGTAAGAGAAATGAAGTAAAGAACTATGAAAGAGTGAGGAGTGATTCGCAAAATAGCAAAAAGCAGACTCTCCCCGTAAATAACATATATCCAAAAAAAAATCCTGCCTTTTTGTTAGTTGCATAGTATTATAGTGTGGAATCCTAAGTTAATATCATATCAACCTTTATTAATGAGTTTCCTTTGAACTCTGCTCAGTGGCTCTTTTTTTTTCTGATGATTGAACCTTGGCATTTGTACAATAACGAGATTACATATAACTAGAGATGGAATTTGTCATTATTAAAATTTTGAAACACTTGACGATTTACAAATCAATCTGAGAAAATAACATTCGTGTTGGTCAATTTTCGATTTTAGAAATTTCTGCTCAAAACAGTCGTTTGGGCTACAGGCCTGTAAAACCCAGTACGCAATTTGAACGCTTTTAGAAAACAATCACTATAGCAACAAGTCAACTAATCTTGTGATAAAATCTCGAGTGAGTCTGTGGTACTGTGACGGGTTGGTATGTAATACGGTTCAATATTTAATTTTTTAAAATTCTAACGGTCAATTCGAATAATTTATCTTGTTCTTCATATTAATATGTATTTGGAGACTAAATTTTATATTTTTTTTGAAAAAATATTTATTATTTTTTTAGATATTTAGAAAATTATTTAATCTGAAAATTCTGAATCATCTAAAAATAATGATTTTTAATAAATCTAAAAAAATAAAAAAATTCAAAAAATATAAAATTTAATTCTCTAAACATATATTAATACAAATAACAAAATAAATAATTTAAATTGACTGTTATAATTTAAAAAAATTAAATATTAAGCTGTACTACAATCAAATCATAACATGCATAGTACCATAGACTCACTCTCAAATCTCTCTCAAACTCCGATAGTACAATTGCGAACATAAAATATTTGGAGGAGTGTCACTGTGTCAGACTGTCAGCACCATAAAATGGTCCCCACCGTCCCACCGTCCAGTTTCTTGCGGATAATCAAAATTGGATGCTGTTGAATCATAACCTTATCTCGGTGTTTTTAAAATTATATTTTTGGCACGGTAATCCAACGACTCCGCGATTATCCACACAGTCGGAAATAAATCTGCTGTTATTTCAAAGGGATCACAGGACCCAGTTATTCAATTCCAGCCGTTTATCTTTATCGAGATTCGAGAACAAAATTTATTTTCCTTGAGATTCGTGTATGGAAAAACTTTGAACGGTTGTGATAGAAATAACAGATCCTGTGATCCCTTTGGAATAACAGCAGATTTATATCACAGACAAAAGCATGGACCATGTGGAATTAAAATAGAAACGAATCCACCATCTCTGCTCCTCTGCTCAGTTAGAGCTTGAGATTCAGAACCAGATAAAAAGTGAGTAAGAGATCCAAAATGGCTTCATCTTCAAAAACGACAAGAAAGCTGGAGGTTGTATCTCCTGTACCGGCCGATATCGACGTCGCCAACTCGGTACAGCCTCTCCACATCTCAGAAATAGCTGAGAGCCTCAATCTCAGCCCCAAGCACTACGATTTATACGGAAAATACAAGGCCAAGGTTAATACTTTGTTATAGATTCGTTCTTTCTTTCTCATTTTGGTTGTTTCGTTGCTTGGTTTCTTTATTTGGGGTCGCGATTTTGACAAAAGATTGAATTTTTAGGTGCTTTTGTCGGCGCTTGACGAATTGCAAGGATCGGAGGATGGGTATTACGTGGTGGTGGGAGGAATTACTCCGACTCCCCTCGGAGAAGGGAAGTCTACGACTACAGTTGGCCTCTGCCAAGCTCTTGGTGCCTTCCTTGATAAAAAGGTCTCGCCTTTGATTTGTTTGTGTCAAGTTTCTCTGTTTAATGGACAATGCTTAGTATGCGTTATGGGAATTTTCTTATTGAAAAAGTAATCCGACATTATCCTTTTGTCATTCTGTTATTTTAATTCAAAAGAAAATACATCCTCTCAATAAAAAGCAGTTCCAGTTCTGATATTGTCTGTACGGAGTTTTGGTTGATTTTCAGAATGCAAATCATTTCATAGCTATTAAAATTTCTCACTAGAAGGATACATTCAATTCACTATTCAATCTCTGATAATATCATAAAGGAAAAATGAGTCAGCTTGTGCTCAAAAGATGGTTCAGTGATCATAGATGAAGACTACAAAATAGCAAGTTTAGAAGATGGGGTTTTTGTGTGGCAGCTAATTCAATACTTAGCTGATTACAAAGTATCTATTAGTTGTAAAAAAATTGTTAGTACGTTATGCAGCTTTTGGAACAGTTTAGTTAAGTGAGCATGTGGCTCGGAATGAAGTTTGTAGATAGCTTCAGCTTTTGGATCTTTGGTGGCAAATTTTTGTGGGAAACTGCCAGTAGAGGACAGTAACTCCATAGATAAAGTTCAATATATGAAACGAGCCTTTGGCCTTTTTCCAAAAACAAAAAAAGATGGTCAGGTGATTTAGCAAGATGAGTTCCTCAATATATAACTAAACTTTTGGTAGATAAACTGAAATAGATTGCTTCCTCAAAGTGTTTTACATGATGAGTTCTATCAGCTGTCCATTTTAACAAATAACAATAGTCGGAACTCAGTTTTAGTCAGTGACGAACTAAACCTAGACTGTGCCTGTGCCTTTTGTTGAAAACACAAGAACTCAAATTTGAACTTCTGACAAAATATTAAAATTGCTCAATGTTAGGGTTTAGTTCTGCCAACTATAGCACTGGTTCATAGTACCAGTATGAACTCTACTGTTGTCTCATCTATCAACCCAGCACCACTAATCCTTTTCCTTGTTGTCTTAAAATAGGTTTTTACATGCATCCGTCAACCATCACAGGGCCCTACATTTGGTATCAAAGGTGGAGCAGCAGGAGGAGGATACAGCCAGGTTATACCAATGGATGAGTTCAACCTCCACCTGACAGGAGATATACATGCCATCACTGCCGCAAACAATCTCCTGGCGGCAGCCATCGACACCCGCATTTTTCACGAGGCATCTCAGTCTGACAAGGCCCTCTTCAACAGGTAGCCCTGCTAATCAAATTTCACGTGTACCTACAGGCCCAATTCTTGCCCCCTCTTTCTGTTCTATTGCAAATTACAAAGCCTACATTTTTGCTGTATATGCAAAAAAAAATTTGTTAAAAGATCCTCCTACTTGCGATTAACACCCAGGTTTTTGCTTTATATACAAATAAACTATTAGTACTGAAAGGAAGCTAATATTAATGTAACATAATGTCTCTAACTTTGTCATCTTGAATGGCTTCCTCACCAGTAGATATATACTCCAGGCTCAACATTTGAATATTTGTTTGATCCTAGCTAAATTTTGATTTAAAAGAAATATGGCTTTTTACACGTGAGGTCAAAATATTTAATTTTCAACAGAATATAATTTTCCATTGTTGTGATATAATGGTTTGCTTTCATTTGGAAAAATTTTAAGAAATTTCCTGCAGTGGCAGATGGGAGAAAATTGGTAAAACTTTGGAATTTCGCAAAGTGTTGGTTATTATTTAGAAAAACCAAACAAAAAAGTGTTGGTTCTAATTTGGAATATCAAAAGGTGTTGGTTTTGATGACATAATTTTTCTGACTTTGTCATCTTGACTTTACAAAATGGCTCTCCAGACGTACATGCTCCCAAGCCAACCTGTGAATCCTAGTTGTTTTATAGGAAAATGGCATATTATCCATGGGTCAAAGTTGTCAACTTTTTACAAATATACCTTTTACCATTTTTTCTCATTTTCACATATCTTAAGATTTCTGTTGTTAGTGGCAATTGCAAGAAAATGGGTAATACTTTGGAATATCACACGGTGTTGATTCTAATGTAGAAAAACAAACGAAAAAGGGCATGCGGGCACTCAAATGTGCCCACACAAAAATTATGTCATCTAATTGCTAAATGATTTTCTAATAGATTATGCCCAGCAAACAAAGAAGGCAAACGAACATTTGCTGATATAATGCTTCGGCGGCTAAAGAAGCTTGGCATCTCCAAAACAACCCCAGACGAACTCACGCCTGAGGAGATTAAAAAATTTGCTCGGTTGGACATTGATCCAGAGTCAATCACCTGGCGTCGAGTCATGGATGTGAATGACCGATTCCTACGAAAAATCACAATCGGACAAGGGCCAGACGAAAAGGGAATGGTTAGGGAGACAGGATTTGACATCTCAGTTGCTAGTGAGATTATGGCTGTGTTGGCACTAACCACGTCATTAGCTGATATGAGAGAGAGACTTGGTAATATGGTAATTGGTAATAGTAAATCTGGTGAACCAATAACCGCTGACGACCTTGGTTTAGGTGGTGCCTTGACGGTTTTGATGAAGGATGCAATTAATCCGACATTAATGCAAACCCTAGAAGGAACTCCTGTCTTGGTTCATGCTGGCCCATTTGCTAACATTGCGCATGGTAATTCATCAATTGTTGCGGACAAAATTGCCCTCAAATTAGTTGGTAAAAATGGGTTTGTGGTGACTGAAGCGGGTTTTGGAGCAGATATTGGTACCGAGAAGTTTATGAACATAAAGTGCCGGTACAGTGGATTGGTACCGCAGTGTGCAGTTATTGTGGCAACCATAAGGGCCCTTAAGATGCATGGGGGTGGGCCCGATGTGGTGGCTGGAAAGCCTTTGGATAAGGCTTATTTGGCAGAGAACGTGCCACTTGTTGAGGCTGGGTGTGTGAACCTTGCAAGGCATATAGAGACTACAAAGGGGTATGGGGTGAGTGTTGTGGTGGCAATTAATAAGTTTGCGACAGATTCTGATGCGGAGATGCGTGCGGTGAGGGATGCTGCACTCAAGGCTGGGGCCTTTGATGCAGTTGTCTGTACCCATCATGCTCATGGTGGAAAAGGCGCGGTTAGTATTATTTTAGAACTCCTACTTGGTTACGTTTTGCAGTGCTATTTTTTTTTAGTGAACTGACATATCTCCACTGTACTGAGGAAAAAGTTGTTCATTGTCTTTCTATTTTATTTGTTTGTTTATTGTTGGTTTGAGGTAATATGTTTTGACTACTGAATGGCGGCCACTTACGAATATGACTGGTAAAAAAGGGTTTGTGGTGACTTAAATTTTTTTGTTGATTATTTTGATTTGACTTCTTTTTGGCTTTATCTGGAATTTGGGAAAGAGAGTAAACTGGTACATCTTGAACAGTAGATGCTATTGGAGCAACATATCATATTTACTCTATATTCCTTAGGATTTTAGTTGGATTTTGTTGTTTTAATTTTGGTATATTTTTCAGGTGGACCTTGGAATTGCTGTGCAAAAGGCATGTGAGAGTCAATCACAGCCATTAAAATTTTTGTACCCTCTTGATATTAGTATTAAAGACAAGATTGAGGCAATAGCCAAGTCTTATGGCGCTAGTGGTGTAGAATACTCTGAAGAGGTATGTATCAAATCTAACCTTCTTTGCTAATTGGACACCAAACTGAAGGTTTATATTTTTAAAAAGCAAACGAGATGCTCAGTTAGCAACCAATAACCTTGTGTTTGTGAAAACTAATTGCTTTCATAACAGTTTAGTATGAGTTGTCTAGTATGATAAGAATAAATATACAGTAATGTGTAAAGTACAGGAATTGTCTCTTGGTTTATTTTTATTTAATTGTTTTTTTTTATTGTGAAGGCTGAGAAGAAGATAGAGCTGTACACAAAGCAGGGTTTCTCGGGTCTACCGATATGCATGGCCAAGACACAATACTCTTTCTCCCACGTACCATCTCTTAAAGGCGCACCTGTCGGATTCACCATACCAATAAGGGATGTTCGAGCCAGTATTGGGGCGGGTTTTATTTACCCACTTGTTGGGACAATGAGCACCATGCCTGGCCTCCCCACCCGGCCTTGCTTCTTTGATATAGATGTCGATATGGCCACGGGGAAAGTTCGTGGTCTCTCTTAAATTTTTTTTTTCATCAGTTGATCTGGAATAATTTGGTATGAATGGTGCATAAATGTATGTGCTTACTGTACGGAGGATTTCTATATTACTCTAATTTACTTGTACTGATACCATATAACTTAGACGAGCTCTGTTGTTTACCTTCTGTTTTGTTTCTAGGTAGAACAACTATGTGCCTATTTTTGGGCTGTGCAAAATCAACCAATTCAAGCGTAGGCCCGTTACAAAAGCTCTAGGAGGCTTTCCTTTAAAGCGAATAATACAACAAAAAACCCAAATCTCGTAACAGAGGACTTCACCGTTATACTGTCTAATTAAATTAGATTCCTGGCTATGGCAAGTTGGCAACGAAAATGCAATAAAGTCTATTGAACGATTATTGTCAGATTTGACCTCTGTAATATTCAATTCATTATTTTGCTTACATTAAATATAACAGGGAGAATAGAACAAACAGTTACCGTCTTTATTTCAATCAATTACTACTCACATAAAAGAGAGCATATGGTGTCAGAAAATAAATTTAGTGACGCCAAGACCTAAAATTGAATTGGACTGAGCTTTCTAAGACAGGGCTTACAAAGGCCCAGACGTGAACGCCCAGTTCCTACTTCCGAGCTAGTTATAAATTTCTAGTTAGGTTGCCCCTCATTAACTCTATTAGCATGTCGCTGTAAGCCTGTAATAATGATTTCATGAGATTTGTTTTTTTACTGCACCGCTGCTTCATTAACCTCTTTGTCCTGTAGTTCACGGCATGCTGGTACATTGGTTCAGTAAACGCATGTACTTTGTTAGTTTGACCTCAAACAATGAATTCATTAGTTGAATCGAACTTGCTGTTCTCTCCAATTATTATTGTAAATGGAGACTCTTGTCAGAAGTGACACATAAGATTATAAAATTTTTGTTATGATTTATTAAAAAAAACTCGGAGAAAGCTATGAAGCAAATTCTTTTGTTAGATTTTTTTTTGTTTGGTTGAAAGCCATACGTGATTGCATTGATTCAAAGAGTTACAAGTTAGTGTTACATGATATCAGACAACGAGTGTTTTTAAAAACATTCAACTGTAAACAAATAAAAACATATGGGACATGTGCATTCCGTAGACACAAATTTGATCACCTTTGTTTGATTGTAATTATAGAAGCCTAGTGAGAGTTATCTTTGTGTGCATATTTGTTTTATTTCTTATGGCAGACGACATTGTATCGAATACTTGTGCATGAAGCATCTTTCACTTAGAGAAAAGTGCAGACGAGAAGGCACCTTCCTTGGATTTGTATACTTTTGAGATAATGATGAGATCAAATTTCTCAACTTTCAATATCCAAGAAATGTTTCAATCGGATTAATTTCTAAGACGTGACTTATAATGCGAAAAGGTATTGTCATGGTTACTCCTTCCATTCTTAATTATTTTTAAAGTGAAGCTACAATACTACGCAAAGCTCCATTGGTCTGTACTATGAATCAATATCTTTATTTTCAAAGTTCAGACAATCGATCAGAATAATTTAACATGATTTCCATATGAAAATATACTTGTTGATCAAATTATACGTGTTTTACAATTGTTTAGATAAAAAAATAGGTAAAAAGTTGTTTGATCTAGAAATTCTAGACTATTTAAAAGTAGTCATTTATTATCTTTGTAAAAAAATAGTAAAAAGTTTAAAAAATATATATAATTTAGTTTGCAAATACATTCTTATATGGTGATCATATTGAATGGTTCAGACTAAATATTTAAATTTTAAAAACAAAGATATTGAACTATAGTACAGACCAATATGCGCTATGTATATATAGTACCATAGCCTTGCCCTCACTCTTATTTTTATTAGATGTAAAGATGTCTATTGATGATGTTTCAATCTGTGATTTTTCTATTGGAACGAAGAACTTAAGAGCATCCACAACGGAGAAATTAGAAGAAATCAATTACAGTAAAGTACAGCTGTCCATTGCCAAATAAAAATTAAGTTAATCTTAATTTTTAAACAGCTCCATCACTGAAAGAGATGGGAGCGAATAGAAATTTGATGATGAGGAGAGAAAGAGAACTGAGAACGAATAGAAATTGTAATAAGCAAACTTGCTAAATTAGTAATGGGTCTGCAGTGCTGAAATTAAAAAGGAAATTTACAGCGCGGATTTGCAATCGAAATAAAATCCCCTTTGTTAATGCTCTGAGATTTTAGTATCGCAAGAATATCTCCATCTTAACACTGAATGGAGAGGATAAGGAATTTATCATAATAATCATTAAGTCTTTCATGATTACTCAATAAGCACGCGGATTTGTTTTAGATTTGGTTCGGATAGAAGATGGAAACGAGAAGTCAATTTTGCAATGAATGTTGCTATCGTATATGTGCCCTTTGTTGAAAGGATAAAAGTTTGTCATCTTTTCAGCATTCCATGAAAGTTTAAAGCTCTTCAAATTTAAGACGAAACAAATGCAAATCAGATTACGAGAATGAATTATGGATATGGATATGGATATATTCGATCTCCTTTGTTGGAATCTGAAGAGCTATTGAGGGATAGATATTAGATAATGTTAATTTCTGAAATCTTTTTATTCTTTTATTCTTAGAACTAGGCTTTTATTTATCCAACTGACATAACCATGTGATATGTAGCGCTTGTGGGTCACCAGTATATTTGCAGGGATTTGTGTTCACCTGAGAAAGAATAAATATGGTCTGGTGAAAGAGAAAGGCATTGGATATATTCTTTGATTGTTTGTTGCAAGACGATATTTAAATACTGCAAAATATTTATTGTAGCACTGGAAGTCTGGAACTTACCATACAGATATTTAAAAAAAAAAAAAATTGAACAGTAGATCTAGTAATGAAATTTATGATAAGGGCCTATGCCTTGTGGTGAGTTTTTGCTCTGGTCAAAGTAATTATGAGGTTGAGATAATTTACTCCATTATCACAGAGCTATGGGGCCAGGGGGCCAAGTTCTCTCTACATCCATTCTGTTTTCTTCACATGTATGATTATGATTTATGAAAGATGCATGCTCACCTGATGTCATTTCTTGTCCCCCTCTATATAATTGGTAGGGGCCAATGCAGGATTCATTCATACTTCTCAAATTTGTTGTCAACTAAAATATATCAATAAAATAAAGACTATATTTTCAGAAAAAAAAAAGATAATTAAAATTTAGTTATGCATCAACTATCTAAATTTTTTTTATATTAATGAGAAAGATTCAACCTAAAGATAAAGTTATATTTTTTATTTTAATGAGAGTTTAAATCAAATTATTTATAAAAAAAGTACCACAGTGAAATTAATTATTACATGCATGAGGTTGACACCTCCTTGCCATATTTATTTTTATTTTTCTTAACAACCTAGTGTCAGAAAAATTTACACATGCACATTAGTTACAACTTACAAGCCCTTGCTTGCTACAAATTTATTTTTTTATTTTACCGTGATATTTTTATAGAATTAAGTTTAAATTAAATTTTGATTAAAAAATATAGAAATAATGTTCTTCTAAATCATTTAATCCAGAGCCTTTCATATTAATTTTCCCTATTCGACCTTTCTTCAAACTCTTTTATAAAAATTTATCTATTGGTACTGTAAACAAATAGAATCAAGAAGAAGAACATACTCCTGTGCGTCCACAGGATGCACATATACATGTGCGTTTTTTGTTTTATTAGCAGGTTATCTAATTTTATAATTTTATGTAACAGCTGCTTTATAAAAAAATTTCTATCAATGAAACTTTCAACCAAAAGAAAAAAAATAAAAAATAAGAACGAAGGAGAAGAACCAACGATGAAGCTATACTGCTATAGTAATTACTGTTGGCCATTGGCCAATTTCTTGGTAGTCATGATTGTGTACTTAGAGGCTACACCAATCATTCAAACATGCAAGGATGTTTAGTTGTTGCGTTGTCCCGGTTGGATAGCTCTCGTGCTATTTTATGCTCTATCCTTTCTCTTGAGTTGAATCATTACTGGTATGATTATGCATGGAATTGGTGCCATGATTATGCATGCGACGACCCAAGATGCTATCTTTACTTCTAAGCAATATTCTTTTCTACTCCAGAAACATTCTCTCCCGCTCTTGTTGGAAATGGAGAGAATAAAGTAACTATAACAAGTTGTCTGACAAATTAACAGGATGGAGACAGAGGAGATGTGATCCATCATCTATCAGACCATCACTGCACGAGAGAGAGAGAGAGAGTATGATTGCAAGACGCATGTGGCATGATTGACCACACGGAGAGAGATGAGACTGGAGAGAAGAGAAGCAAATGTAATCATTGCAATGTTAGACTTGTAACCAGTTTTCATTATTGGAGCATTGCTTGGTCGCTGCCTGCTTATTGGCTTCATTGCTCATACTTTTTGTTTCTCTCTCATCTCTCCATCTCTCCATTGATTTAAAGTTGTCAGGTACTGCATGCTTGTGCAATTAGCTTACATTTTAGGTATCCTGTGAAGCATCAGTGTGGCAAATATGCGTGGCATGTTGTGGTTTTAATTTGCGTATTAAATATTTTCTTGACATTTCCAAACTAGGAGTGCAAACAGATCGGATAGTAGTAAAATCATATCCGGCCGTATCCATTTTTATTTTTCGAATACGGATCGGATATTAGACAGATACGGATCATATACTAACTGGATACGGATACGGATACGGATATCTGCTTTTTATAATAGTGAATAACATAATGTTTTTCATAATATATATCTACTATTTGGATATGGATAGTTAAAATTCAAAATCATATCTGTATCCGTATTCGCATAGATATTTAAATATCAAATATCCGTATTAAATTTTCGGATAAGGAGTCGGATAATATCTAACCCATTTGCACCCCTATTCCAAACCGAAAAAAGTTTAGATTCAGTGATTCAATTTTTCAGTTTAAATTATTCAGTTTGGTTGAACTTTTAACTAGTTCGTTATTTTATATTTGGTTCGATATAAATTTTTCAAAACTCAAAAAGATCGAACCGATCAAACTATACATGGTTCAAACTCATGCATTGGTTTTTGGCCTTAAATAAAGAAAAACCTCTGTTTGATACTTCAAAACATCTACATATTTTATTTGAAATTGAATAGTGAGTGTAATGTCCAAAATTTATATTTGTTTATTTAACATCATTTCTATGATTATAAAATGATATTTGTGTATGTATTAAGTTTAAACTTTTTATAATTTAATTTCTCTTATTTTACTTTTGATTCAACCAGATAAATTGAAGTTTACTTTGATTATTTTAGTTATGTTATATTTCGGTTCACAAGTATAAATTTGTTGGTTTGATTATATATATATTTTTTAACTAAATGGCTATATTAATTTAGTTTCAACCAAACCAACCCAATGAACATCCCTAGCATTGACACAAATATAATCATCTAGTAGCACAAGTGCTTAACACAGTACATCTATATGGATATGATATCTGCTAATATTATCTTTTTGAAAACTAAATCACACTAAAGCAAGAAATATGCAAAGTAATACGACAGCAATTTTATATCGATTGTAAGTTTGTAACTGTATAATCACTAATAGTATTCTTTGCCTCTATATAGATAGCTACTTGAAATGACCAGCATAAATCTGACAGCAATATTTTTAAACTTGAATCGAATGTCCAAGATGAGAAATCACAGTGCGTTTGGATGGAGCAAGAATAGTATTAACCCAAGAATAATACTATTTTTTTAAGCTATTTGATGTTTGGATGAAATAAGAATAGCACTAATCCATTATTTTTTATTTGTCTTATATAAGTTAACTCACTATTCTACTAATACAATTAAAAGTTAGATTAGCTACTATTCTCAAACTTGAGATTAGCTCTATTATTGCTCTATTTTTTGTTTCATCCAGACAATAGAGCGGATAGTGGTAAAATCATATTCATATCTCTTTTGATATTTTCTGAATACAAATACATAGCAGATATCAGACGGATATGGATACAAATCAGATATTTATTAAAATTATATAAAAATATTAAAGTTCATAATATTTATCTAATTATAATGATAAATTTTTCATAATATATATTAAAATATATTATATATAGCTACTATTTGAATACAAATTATTAAATCGTAAAATTATATCAGTATCATTTTCACACTGATATTCGTACATCAGATATTCATATCTAAGTTTTCGAATACAGATCGAATATCTGTTTTCACCCCTCCTCACCTCTTGAAAAGTTGCATCTTTCCGAAGGAATTAATAAATTAGAATTTGAGTACTATATAAGTCTACAACTAAATTAAGAGATCTATGCTTAGACAACTGAATTACAGTACTGAAGTCTCGATCCGAAAAAACAACTGCCCCACACCGTGCTAATGCTACCCTACCTCTACAAATCTCTCAGCAAGGAAGAATCCCATGCTAAGATTTTGTCCATACAAAGCAAATCAAATTAAAGCTGATGTGACTGTTGGGCTGCGGTTGCAGGAATTAAAAAAGGGTATTATTATTAGTATTAATTTTCCTAAAACATGACGAAATGGAATTTAATAAGTAATTAATGCTAGTGCACACTGCACAACCTAGATTGTAGGGTAAACTCTAACTTTAATTTTTAATTCAAGATGATTTTATAATGTTATGTCTTCATTTTCTTCTTTATATATACCTTTAATTTAATTTAATTTTATTTTATTTTATGCAAATCACAATGGTTACTCTGCTATGATTTGGATTAAAAAAATGAATATATAAGAATTTAGAATATTTTTGTCTATCTGATTTTTTAAATGAATGACAACAATATCTTTGTTACCAAATTAATGTTTGATATTTTTTTGCGGAATGCACCTCACCATCCATCAAATATTTTTTTAATTTCACCTAAACTGCATAATTATGAATGCGTGTGCATAGGAGCAGAGTCAGACTTTCGAACTATGGGTATCAAAAATATATGGAGCCAATCATATTAATTTTTTTTGTCGTGAATGATGATCAATTTTACAGTAGCATAACATTTTACATTAAATCTTATTGAAAATTGTATACAAATACAAAAAAAAAAAATTTAAATGGAAGTCAATTGATCCCGTACAATGTGAATGAATCTGCCTTTGTATGTGCATGCAGAGAAAATGTTTCAAAACTTGTCAAACAATTAAACAAATCTCTGTGGGGTTCACATGTTACGGGCTAACACATGCAATCACACATAAATGAGAAAACGCAAGTGGACGGAACTATGGTGTGCTTTTTTTCACATTCTCAAACATTTTCTTTTTGAATACGGATTGAAATATTAGCATTTTTACAATCTTAAAAAGAAATAAATCAAACAGCCAACTTTTTCTGGAAAAAACTAGTTATTTGGTTTATGATAGGGCTAAGGTGCTAGGAGTTGTATAGAGACCTACGGTGCTAAGACTTAATATTCGAGTTTTCAAAATTCAAACGGTCAATATGAACTATTCATCTTGTTCTCCATATTAATATGTGTTTAGAGACCAAAATTTACATTTTTTGAAAAAAATTTACTATTTTTTTAGGTAAGTAGAAAATCAGTTGATCTAAAAAATTATGCACCATTCAGATATTTTATTTTCTACCTATCTAAAAAATAGTAAAAAATTTCCAAAAAATGTAAAATTTGGTCTACAAACACATATTAATATAGAGAACAAGATGAACGGTTCGAATCGACCGTTTATATTTTGAAAACTCAAATATTGAGCCGTAGCACTGTAGGTCTCTATGTAACCCATAGTACCTTAGCCTTACCCTTTGATTTATTATTGTTTTTTAAGATGGTAAAAACAAAAATTTCGAAAATATTAGATTGAAGATAATTTAATGAAGAATGTTTAAGAATATACATAACTAAGTCTATAAATAGACTTACTGAAATTATAATAAAATATAATGATCAATACAATATCCTCTCTCTCCTCAAAAGTCAAACCATTAAGTACATACATTCAAAGTCCCCTTACTTCATGCTTGGAGACACTTAAAGTATGAACACAATGGTGAAACCTTCAAATTTAATGCCTGCCCTGAAATGAGCTGGAAGACTTTGCCTTCATATCATGCGCAAAAAGGGTACAATTTTGTTAAAATGTTTCTAAAAATTCAAAATTATGTATTTTCCTTCAAAATTCACAGTACCACGTTTATTCTTCTAAATTATAAAAACTCTCATAATTATCTGATTTTTTTTAAAGATACATAAAATATATCAAAAACCTCAAGTTAAACATGATTAAAATATTCAAAGCTCGAAGTTATAAGCACTAGTTAACAATATCATTTCACTGCCATTCTTTCTCTAAATCTTAGTGATGATTGAAACGACACAAAGAGTTGTTATGTCATTATGATTTCTTCCATGCCCCCTCATTTTTTTTTATACTTGCTCAGGAAGAAAATAACTTCAGTTTGATTTAAGATAGAAAATGAGTGAAGTTATGATAATATGCATAACGTGCGGATTAGTCTGTACTATGAATCACTCTATATATACATATATATAGGCTGTGGCTAATTTGCTACCGGCGGTGCTGCCGTCCATTTTTTTGTTTTGTGATATCCAAACAACAAATCCAAATCATTAGATGTTTAATCTATATTATAATCTACTTGGAGACCAAATTTTACATTTTTTTGAATTTTTTTACTATATATTAAGCTAGTTTGAAAAACCACTGATTTCAATGCTGCAGAAATTTACTAAAATCACCGGTTTTCAAACCAGCTTAATATATGGTAAAAAAATTCTAAAAAAATATAAAATTTGGCCTCCAAGTAAATTATAATATAGATTAAACATCCAACGGTTTGGATTTGTTGTTTGGACATCGCACGGATAAATATAGCCCTGGAAGCACCTCTGTTGAAATGTTGCCAGCAGCAATTCAGACATACCCTATATATATATATATATATTTCAAACAGTCAATATGAATCATTATGCATTATCTTGATATGAATATATATCGTAGATCAAATTTTATAACTTTTACTAATTTTTAAATAGATAGAATCACTTGATCTAAAAATTCTAGATTATTCAAATTTAGTGATTTTCTACCTATCTAAATAAACAATAATAAAAAAAATGTAATTTAGTATGAAAGTATATTTTCATATGAAGATCATACTGAATGGTTCAGATTTATAATTTAAATGTTTAAAATGAAGATATTGATTCATGACACAGACCATTATGCGCTATGTCTAATACAATAGCATCGCTCTTTTTTTAAAACCTTCGCAGAAACTGCGAAGTCTTGAGAGAAAATTAAACTCTTGACTTTTGGATAATATACAATTTTAAAACATTGTTTCTAGCCAACTGTGTCATCTCCACTTTCTCAACAGTAGCCTCAGTCATAGAAACTTTCCATCATTTATAATGCAAACAAAAATAATTGTTTATAAGGGTAGATTAGTTTTATTAGCAAGTTTGCATTATTGCAGAACGGCTAAAAAAAGACACTATGTTCATATAGCATCGCTACAACGCAAAATAGCATGAAATAACGTCATAGTTTTTATGATCCGAAAACATCTATAACATTTCTACAGTGCACTACTAGAATTTGTATGGAATACGTGTGAGAGTTTTACGTATGATATAATGAATTATTACAAAACTTTGTAATTTCGAAATCTTAAAAGGAGTATCTACGAAATTCTACATAAAATAATATTAAAAAAAAACAAATAATTTAACTCAGAGGTGGCCGTACGGTACATATGGCGGAGCAATTAATTATAGGTGGACAGGTGGCATTGAACTATTGGTAGCCGACCCATGCATGTTGGGTGCTCTTTAATGATCTCATTGTTCGGTAGATAGATGTAATGTAATGTAGATCATATTCATAGTTCATACTTCATACCATGCAATCATGGTGCATGAGAACTATCTTATCATTTTGTCCATCGATTACTTTTTCATTTGTTATGAAAATTCTTCACATAATTTGCCGTCCTTTGAAATTATGGCAAGCTGCTTGTTTTATACTTTATTGTGAATTGTGATGTTGGGAAAAAGTATTTCTCATTATTCGTCATCCGTTGAAATTGGGGCAAGTAGCAAGCTTGCTGGTGTGATGTTGGGCAAAAGTAATTAATAATTTATTATATGTGTGTGTGTATTACTATTAGCATTTGTTGGTGAATGGAGATTAAAAAAACACCTGTGTGATTAAACGATAGATATTAAATAAGAACAAAAAAAATTGGACTGTCTGATTATAATATTTACACGGACAATTAAACGGATTTTTCTAAAAATAGAATCAATTTTAATTATTTTATTAAAACAAACACTATTGATTTTTTTTTATATAAAAAAACAGCTCTAGAATCGGTGAAAGAAGAATTTAAATTTTATTCTAAAGAATCTGCGTCGGTTATTTCTACATATTTTTCCTCCATAGCTGATTTTTATAACAATAAACTCAATGTTTCTCGTTATATTAAAATAATTAAAATTAATTCTATTTAAAACAAAAACCAATCAAATTTCCCTATTGCCCTTCTCATCTTACTTATATGGATTGAATTTAAATATTACCCCAAAGCATCGCCCATGAAAAGCTAATAAAAATCAACGGTTATATTCTTCTCTTGGAGCCTGGGGTTTTGATATATGCGTGCAATAAATGAGAGATTGCGGTAGCTTGTGATACTATGATCCTTCTCAATAAATATTACTGTAAAGGAATGATAATCTCATTTAAAACCATTGATTGTGAAACATACATCCATTATCCATAGACCACGATCAATAATCGATCGTGATATTAAATTTGTGTTCAAAACTCGTACTATGAGTATGAGATCGAGATTACATTATTGAGAAATCCTTTCCCTTTCTGCGACACTGTTAACTTGCAACGGCGGAACAGAATATCAAACCTACCCCGGCAGAGGCCATCCAATCACAGGCCTAACTGAACCCCGTAAATAGTCTGAACTCTAACCTCCTCAGGGCTATGCCAAGCAGGCGGCGACGAATCCACCGTCGTGTCACATCGCGTATCTACGGTTACAGTACCGTATCCCAGAGAATTAAAACGAACGGTGATGATTAACAGGATATATGAAATTGAAGGCTCCTATTACATGGCCTTTATTTAAGTGGGTCCCACAGGATGACGAGAGTTATCATCATCACGCGGGCTGACGACGGAACAGTCACGCCTGATGCACGAGTAGCTGGGCCCCACTTACAATTTATTTATTATTTATTATAAAAAGATAACTGTAAAGTTGTGATTTAATTTATGGTTGTTTGACTCTTGTGAAATTTTAATTGCATTCATTCAATACCCAACTGAAGTTTCTATTTAAAGCATGCTAAATTGGCCAATTGCGGAAGTACCCAAGGTTACCGAATTTTTTTTATAAATCATAAATAGAAAAAAGATCATTATAAAACCAATTTGATTATTTTTTTTTCAAAAATTATAAGAACTGAAATGTCATTTCGGTCCCGATTTTTTTTTTTTACCAAAATGATAATTCGGTCCGAGGTATTTTCACAAGTTTTTAACGTATTTTTTTCTCGAAATATTTCTGTGACTGAAACGGCAATTCGGTCCCAAAAAAAAGGGACCGAAATGACATCTCGGTTCTTATGGTTTTTGTAAAAAAAAAAACAATTAAGTTGGTTTAGTAAAATTTATTTTTTAATTTATGGTTTCTAAAAAAAATTCAAAGTTCCCGATATTATCATTTCACAAAATATTTGTGAAAGATATCCTTAAGTATTTAGGACAGATTTCTCTTGGTTTTTGTTTAATCGTCAATTCAATATGAGTTTAGAGGCTTTTACAGAAACAACCCTTGTTATTTTCGTGGCAAGTGATCTCATTTTGATATATGTTTTTGTCGTTGAATTATCGCACACAATAAAAAATATACAATGCCAAGGTCTTCTAAATATAGAAAAATAAAGTCAAAGAACCGTGCGTGTTAAATTTGAATTTGCAAACTCAACTGAAATATTTTATTTGTCAACCAAATCAACATAACATCACGAGATGTTAACACGCACCTTTTGATTGATCTAGTAAATAAAATAACGGCTATAAATTGGATTCCTTGTCTTTCTCCCTGGCTTTGCTTGAGCACTTGCGCACTCTTTTCATCTCTTAGGATACGTCTGGATGACACAAGAATCGTGCTGATTCAGGAATATCTGTTATTTTTGATGAGCTATTCTCAACTAGAGTATTTATACTCGGGCGGGTACGGATATCCCGGGTATACCCGTCTCGGGTATGGTAGGTATAATTTTCAAAATCCATACCCTACCCGAGTTATATCGTTACCCATGTACCCTAGACGGATAAAGCGGGTATGGGTATAGGTAGGGCGGGTAGGATATTTTTTTTTTTTTGCTGGTTTGGGGAGGAAAAAATCAGAATTTTTGAATTTTGAAATGGATGAATAGTAACTCGGATATACGGGTACGGGTAAACTCGGGTAAGGTATGGTCGGATATTAGTCCAAAATAACTGGTCTGGTCCGGTTTTTGCCCGTACCCACGTACCCAAGTACCCGACCCATACCCGAGCTCGGGTATGGGTACCCCGGGCGGCAGGTACGGACGGGTACGGGCGGGTATACCCGATCCGGATTTTTACCAAACACTATTCTCAACATAGCATATTTGGATGAAAAAAACTCCATTCTCAACAAAGGAATAGCTCGGGTTAGCTGCTATTCCGCTATTTTTATGAAATGTTGGGTTAGCAGTTATTATGAACCCAAAAATAGCTGCTGTTCTGAGCTATTTCAAGCAATTTAAATAATAATTGACAGTAAAAAAATGATATTAAAGTATATAATCGTAAATTTGCATAAAATTTCATTATTTTTTTACGTGTATGATTTCCATAAAATATAGATTACATTTTACTTGTCATATTTGAAAAATATAAATTATCAAACTAAATTATTTTTAATGAATTCCCACATTTTCAGAAAATCTCAAAACAAATGTATTGTAGTCATTGTTATTATTGTTTATTCGAAGTGTCAACTTTTATTTATTTTTGTTAATTTAAATAATTTGATATAAAATGAAGATAATAACGTAGACATTAATAAAACCCACACCTAATTAGCGTCAGTGGATTGACTTTGCACGTTTACTGTCATTGCTTGTCTGAATTAAATTTTGGCAAGCCTATAAAAAAATAAAAAATAAAAAAACGAAGAAAACAATAGATCACTTCTAATTATTTTAGTACGGATGGATTAATTTTTTTTATTTCATAACTCACTGTAGGAATTAAATGTCAAATTAGCATATTCCTCAAGCAAATCATTATTAACGTTTTCATTTCAATAAAGAAAACAACAAACTTGATAGCTCCACCAAAACCAACACTTATTGTTGCTCAAGATAACAAATCATTTTCGAAGATCTAGAAAAAATAAATATATATGCATACAAACAAAATAATAAATTTCATGAAGAAATAGTAGAGGAGATCGTAGGTGGCCCGTAGCCGTCTATGTTGTATTGTATATATATATATTTATATATACCGTACAGAAACAAATCTGCTGTGACGAGTCTCGTCACCGCAGTGGTGAGAGAGCAGGGGCGTTCCGATGCCCATCGGACCACTTTTGGGTTCGATGGGTTTTATCACCGTTAGATCTGCTTTAGGATTCGGGTCCATAATTTCGGGTATGCTTTAAAATCCGTATACACGAATCCAAAAACAGATCTGACGGTGTAGAAACCCATCGAACCAAAAATTGGTCCGATGGGCATCGGGACGCCCCTGATCGCCAGTGGTGAACGGTAAGACGTTCCCACGAGACAAAGCAAAAACAGTGGGGACCACATCAATCAGCAGAAAATAATTGCTAGGCGGGGCCCACGATCAGGTTAGAGAGAGGAAAGAGAAGACGGAGGTGAGGAGAGATGGACCAGTCGACCGTACTAATGATTGCGCCTGGAGCGCTGTCGCCTCCAGTTCGGACAGCTGTGCCCCCGCCCCGCCGCAGGGAGCGTGCATTCATTATTCAATCTCTGTAGGGTCCACCAGACACCGGTTCCATCCAGTGACAGCACGACGAGTGGCCGATTCATGTGTCTCCCCACGGGTGTGTCACGTGACTGGATTGATGGCTTTGCGGTTCCTTGCTTGACCTCTGTTTGGTTCGTTTTATCGTTTTCGTTGAAATAGTTAACGTTTCTGGACCGTTCGTTTTTGTCACCGTTGAAAATGGACACGTCCATTTTAATTTGGACGTTGGCAACTTTTATAGACGGATTTGTTTCGCATAGGTTTTTGTGAAATATGGATTGTCAGATGAATACCCAAGATGGGTAAATTTCACATATATTTTCTAGGAGTAGGAATTCAAGTACACCGTGTTTGGTGACACTAAAATGTGATAGATATATTAAAATCTATCTATGTTGTTCAATGTGATAGATATATTAAAATATGATTGTTGATCAAATTTTATATTTTTTTTAATTTTTTATTTATTTATTAAGTATTTTAAAAAATCATTGTTTTCATACCATTGAATTTTTGTATCCATCTCAATAAATAAAAAATAAAAAAATATGATTTGCAAGCACATTTTAAATATATCTATTATGTTGAATGAATTGAATTTGAAAAATGTAGGATATAATACAGTATTGTTTAAAAAAGGTGTAAGTGAATCCCTCCTTATTTTCTAAACTTTAAGTGAATAAAAAAATTGCTTCACATATATTGCTAAAGTTAACTATTTCAGTTTTCCTTTTCTGAACTTAAGTATTCGAGGTTTGTTCGAATTACCTCACATATATTGCTTGAGGTCGCTACAATTTTTCATTCTATTCTTTTTATAAAATATAATTTTTCGTTAATTTTTTTTTGACAAAATGAGCATATTTCATTAATATTTTAGACTGTAAATTATAAATGATTTTATCGCGACAAATGAAAAATTTAGTGACTACAAAAGGATAAGTTAAACTTGAATCATCAATTCGTGACAAAAAGACAAATTTTAGTAACCTCTCAAAATTCATAGTAACATATTTATTACTTTAAAACTCATTTTAATCAATTCTTGTCGTTTTATTAAAGCTCACTGTATTTATAAAGTGTTTATTTACTCTTTGTTAATAAAAATAAAGCTATATATAGTATGTTTAAAAAGAAATATTTAGTTTTATAATTTGTCTAATTTGCCAGTTATGAGACAGATAATTTATTTTCTTATGAATGATGTACACACAAGAGTCTAAATAACAGTCCTGTGATCCCTTATCCTTGACACCCCTAATCCAAAGTTTTTTAAAAAAAAAAAAAAAAAAATCTTTTGTCGTGATGATTACATGACAAACGATATTACAGGAAAAAGAATACAAGCCATTCAATTCAAATGTGAAAACCAATTCAAACGCCAATGTGGTGTGTTGATCTTTCTACACCATTATTGGGGGTTGACTGATAGGAGCCACTCTGAGTTCCCCTCATAAATGCTCTCACTTGGCTTCCCTTCAATTTATGTCACCGCCTTCAGTCTTTGCACTAAAAAAAAATTAAATATTAAAATAAGAAAAGAATGTTGTATGTCACGGACTCACGGGAAAGGATCAAGTCTGGCTGTTTTATTTTCCTATATATATACTTGTATTTTAAGGGATTCAAGTCATATTAATTTATACATGCAAGAGGCGTTTTCTATAACAATAGATACACACACATATACATATACATATAGGAATATGCTAGCATGCTATGCATAGCATAGAGTTCCTTCGTGCAATGGCTCAGATTTCGAGTTTTCAAAATCCTAACGGTCAATCCGAACCGTTCATCTTGTTCTCCATATTAATGTGTCTGGATACCAAATTTTATATTTTTTGCAATTTTTTTACTATTTCTTTAGATTTATTAAAAATCGCTGTTTTTTTATGGTCCAGATTTGCTGAAAACAGGAATTATCAATAAATCTAAAGAAATAGTAAAAATATTTCAAAAAATGTAAAATTTGGTCTCCAAACACATATTAATATGGAGAACCAGATGAACGGTTTGGATTGACTGTTAATATTTTGAAAACTCAAAATTCGAATCGTTGGACGGAGGAGCTCTATGCTATGCATAGCATGCTAGCATATTCTTGTATATATATATATCTCATTTAATGCTATGTAATGTTAGTTGAATCTTAATAAGGTTTTAAACATGAGTTAATTTGTTTAGAAAATAATCTTAAACACTGTCGAAACACTACTTATTCAGGACCGTGCGATCATAATTTGAACTAATTCAATGAACGGAACTCTTTAAAATTACTGTGGATTTCAATCGGACTTGATAGATCTTAACTCAAAATTTGAGCTATAAGGGGATATGAATTGCACCCTTACATCCCCAATCTTTCTCCCAAATCAAAGAAGAAAATAATTTTCTCATTAGTTTTTTTTTTCTCCGGACAATTTCGTCTAATTTTATTTTAATAATATGTAATAAATTTTACAAATCTAAAAGTTCTACAAATGTCTTTAACTCAATTTTCTCTTTCAAATAAGATTCACAATGAAGTATTTTTTTTAATTATATTTGTATCATAATTTTTTCTTTTCTTTCAAATATGAAGTCTTTTTTATTATACGAAAACATAAATTTTCACGTAACCATACAACAAAGACATACAAGAGAACCGTTTGCGTAAAGTTTTTACGTAATAATACATAAATTATTTATATTCACGGAACCATTTAAAATTAATGAAATACTCAATTATCAGCATGCATCTTAACATAGATCAGACATAATACATCCGATTTTGAATAAAATTTGTTCAATTTTTTTTTAACAAAACTCAATGGTGTACAAAATTGGTGACCTCCGTAGTTTGACAGAGTTCAGATCCAGTGAAGTAACACAAATATTGGATTTTAAATGGGACTATCTAATTTGAATCCGTGATAATATATCCAAAGTGGAATGCACATATTCCGAGAAATGAATTCAAGTTGCAAAGCAATCTCGAATGACGAATTAGTATCAGATGGTTACGATTCAAAACCCAAAGATTGAGTTACTTTAGGGGATCCGGACCCAATTTGACATGCAGCGTAGAATCAGGGTCGACCAAGAGGGAGGTCAGTGAGTGCATTAAATAAGGAACACACGGCTCCTAAGTGGAAGCATTAAATAGGGCACAAATTGGTACAAAAGGAGGACCATTCATGTCTCGGTGGCAGGGCACGTGATGTTGGCACGTAACAATTGGTATCGCCATGACAGGTTACAGGGAAGGGAATAAGGGTTTCACTGTGACCGTTTGGTAGGTATGTGTTAATTGTTGGGTCCGTTTTTCAGGCATGGAGTTGGGGTTTTTATTTTATTTTATTAATTCTAAATAAATGCAAACGTTTTGGTACATATGAAAATTTATTTTGCATTATCAGAAAAAATTTAATATATTAAATTTCAGGTCCCCTACAGCTTATGCATCCTTCAACAAAAAAATAATTAAATCAATATATAAATTAGGAATAACTTATATAATATAAGGGCATGTTCAGAAGACACAGAAAACTCTTTCATTGAAAGAAAGGAAGGAGAAATCTGCACAATCAGCTCCAAATTGGAGTGTATAATTTATTGGTCGGAGAAAAAGTTTACTCATTTTTCTTCCTTTCCGTCCCTTTCCCTTTTCTTTTGCATAGTATATTGGTCGAAATATGTTTACAACTAATTTGTATTTTCATAGGTACTTTTAAGATGATACATAGATTAGCTCCCGAAATATTTAGTAATATCTTCAATTAAAAAAAATTACACAAATGCCCTCAATTTCTTTTATAAAATGTCACAACCGTCATAAATTCTGATGGTTCGCTACAGAACTTAACCGCTACAATTTTTGGCGGTTTTGATATTTAAAAAAAAAATTGAGGAGTAATTGAGGATTAAAATTGTTCATCATTTTTTTTAATAATTAATATCAACCTCGCAATACAAAGCTCTGACAAAATGATAGAACCAAATAGAAACAAATTATAGTTCAATTGAAAAAAAAAAAAAAACATTCTTCTTTCAGATGGGTGTATATCAGTATATGAATGCTCTAACAATTGTACACGGTTATACTATATGATCCGTGTGTGATAAAAGAAATATAAAATTTTACGCGTCGTCAACATGTACCTTCTTGTTGTAGTACATCTCTCCATATATTTTTCCCTAAGTTATTTCTCTCATTTTTAAAGCAAGTGTAGGTTGTACATGTATTATCTAAGACATCTCTCGTAAACAGGTGAGGCTAGAGCGAGAGATAAGGCAAGAAATATGATATCTTCACCGAGAAGGTGATCTTTTATGAAAAAGCTTCAAACGGGCGTATCTCAATGCTCGAGTGTTCGATTTCAGCATATTACTACTTTTCGGAAAGAATGCAAGGAGATATCAATTTAGAACCCATAGCTTGTTAGTGTAATAATCTAGAAGTCAATCACATGATAATAGTATTATATATATTTTGTTCCTTGAAATTTATTGAATTTATTAATAATTTCGAGTTCATAACTTGAAATTGCAGAACTCATAATATAGATAATAAATACTCTTAATAGTCTCTAACCATGGTAATTAGCAGAAACACTAATTTACCGTAAAAATATTAGTATGTGGATAAAATGATGGTTAAGTTTTACAAACCATAGACAAATGAGTTGTCATTTTAATCACATAGATACATGTTAAAGACATGATATTTGACAGATCCTAAACTGAAATATTAAATGGTTGTGTTCGTGTCATTAATATTTCATTCAGTGTTAAGTTATAAAGTACGAAGTATTTGTCCTTTTTACATAATAAATGTGTATTCGTGAGTGTTATCTAATGCTATATGTAAAAAGTAGTTATAACAGTGACATTTCAATATACATGACTTGTGCAGAGGGGAGATGTTCCCCAAGACTACTATTGTCCCTTGTATTACAATACAAGTAATAGTATCACTGGGTCTCTTGATGAAGTAAGGTTATCAGCGCATGGTATGATTACAGAATTAATCGTATTTGATAATCTGCTTTAGATTAAGAAAATATTAGAATTCCAAAGATGACATGCACCTACTTTGAAACTGATTTGATACTATGAGATAAAAAAATTAACACGAGTAAATTGTTTACTGGATCGTGATATTGTACTGTACAAGATCATCTATGTAAATTTGATGGTCATAATGCATTCTACCAGATGCTGCTTATGATTTGTAGAAGTTAAAAGGGTTTTAATTCTATTTACCAACATAACACATATCCCATCGGGTCACACCAATAGAAAGCGAATCAAAGAAGTTTATGATTAATTATAAATGCTATAATTAATATAAATGTCATAAAGATGACAACTTTAAACATATTATATTTATAAGCATGTATGACATGTATAAATATCATTACAACATACACAAGAAATATAATTGTTCAAAACAATTATATAGATATTACATAGAATATTTTAATGTGTACATATGTACATATGTATGTATATATGTATAGAGATGGGCTACGATGAGTTGCGAAGTAAAGCGACTATTTTTACTTCATGCTCATATTTTATGATTTTAAAGTTCAAAACGTTGATCCGGACCGCTCAATATGATCTCCATATTGAAATGTGCTTGAGACCAAATTTTACATTTTTTTAGAGTTTTTTTACAATTTATTAAGCCACCTTAAAAATCGCTGATCTAGTGGTCCAAATTTTTTTACTGTTTTTACTGTTCATCCGTATTTCAGATTTTCAAAGTGGCTTAATAAACAGTAAATAAATTTCAAAAAATGTAAAATTTATTTTCCAAGCACATTTCAATATGGAGAGCACATCAAATGGTTCGGATCGATGTTTTGAACTCTAAAAATGAAGATATTGCATGAAGTAATAACGTGTTTTACTTTGCAACTCATCGTAGCCCATCTTTATATGTATATATGTATAGAGATGAGCTATGGTACTCCGTGGAGTAAAACACATTAGTACTCCATGTCGTATTTTTATTTTGAAAGTCCAAATTACCGATCCGAACGTTAGATGTGATCTTCATATTGAAATGTGCTTGGAGACCAAATTTTACATTTGTTGGAATTTTTTTACTATTTATTAAGTTTGAAAATTATTGTTTTGCTATGAACAGTCAAAATTTCTGGACCATCAGATTACTGATTTTAAAAATTGCTTAATAAATATTAAAAACTTAAAAAAAATGTAAAATTTGGTCTCCAAGCACATTTCAATATGGGGATCATATTGAGCGGTTCGGATCGGTCGTTTAGATTTTCAAAATAAAAATATAGTGCCATGGAGCACTAATGCGTTTTACTCCATGGAGTAGAATAGCTGATCTCTATATGTATATATGGACTGTGGCTAATTTGCTGCCCGCATAATTTCTCCTGGCGGTGCTGTCGCGTTTTATTTATTTTGTGATGTCCAAACAATAAATCCAAACCGTTAGATATTTAATCTATACTATAATATACTTGGAGACCAAATTTTACATTTTTTGGAATTTTTTTACTATTTAGGAAGCTGATTTGAAAAGCGTTGATTTCAATGCTGCAGAAATTTACTGAAATCATTAGTTTTCAAACCAGCTTAATAAGTAGTAAAAAAATTCCAAAAATATAAAATTTGGTCTCCAGGTAGATTATAATATAGATTAAACATCTAACGGTTTGAATTTGTTGTTAGGACATCACAAAAATAAGAAAGGGCGACAGCACCTCCGGCTAAAATGCTGCCGGCAGCAAATTAGCTGGACCTGTACATATGTATGTATGTATGTGTGTGTGTGTGTTTGTGTGTGTGTGTATTATACATATATTATAAAAACAGAAAAAAGAGAAGAAGATCAATAAGCTGTCAGAGCTTCTAAATTTTTGAATAAAGACCAAGTCCTTAATTAGTGTTATATTTATACTTGTGATATCCAACTGACAAATAAAATCAAAGTTATAAAAAGTTACGACATCACTTCATAAATATATTAAATATTTTATTTTTTGGCATACACTCTAAACAAGAAAATTTGTCTTCACAAAAAAAAGAGGACCACCCGTGGGTGGGCGGAGGGGGGGAGTGGGGGCGATTTGCTAGTGGTGTGATCTGCCTCTACAGGGGGGGTCTGGTGGGTTTTTGGGCCGCCTGTGGACTTGGCGGTCCGAATAGTTTTGAAAAAAGAAACAGATGATAGGAGTATTTTAAAAATTAACTTTTTTTTATAGAGTATTAATAAAAATGGCCGTCTCCTTGTGCACGAAGAATTTTAATGATTTTTAATAACCACTTCTACTTTCTTCTAAGCACGCAATTGAATTGACTTAATAAATAAACGACGACTTGAATGGGAAGAATAAAAAAAAAAATCATATCCCAAAATCAAACAGTATAATAATTGCACAGGAACTTGTATTTCTTTTAGAATAGTATAATAATCGATGGATGTTAGGAAAATGGTTCCTTTAGCTTACTTTTTTATAAAATTCTGTAAAATTATTTTAGTTAAATAAGATAGCCTAGTGCTTGCAATAAGTATCATTATATTCATGTATTCATAGAAAATAATGACTGAAAATTTTAAAAATATTAATATAAAAAAATAAATAAACCAAAACACCACTATTTTATAAGAATTTAAGAATTACCAGGACTGCAACGACAAATGGCAAACTCCAAAAAAGAGTTTGTCATTTGTCATTGCTGTCCCATTTGCATTTATATGACCAACTGTATAGCTGCCTCTTAAATCGAAAAAAAATGACAATTGACGACACGATTTTTAGGATTCGCAATTTGTCGTTGCAGCTAGGGTAATTATGAAACTCGTACAAAATAATGGTCTTTTGGTTTAATTTTTTTGGTTGAGGATACTTTTAAAGAGGAGGGTTCAAATGCCTCTATTTTTTGTGTCTCCTTCACACCTTCATTTTTAAAAACTTAAATAACTCAAAGTTTAAAACTTAAGCGTTAAAATAAAACCGTTAGATGTGATCTATGTTATTTTCTCTTTGGATCCATAAAAAATTATCACATTTTGATTTTGCTTTTATGTAAATCAATAAGTTAAAAAGTCAACGTCTAGAAATTATCCACATTAGTATATATTTTTACAAGCTCAAGATGACAACCATAACAAAATTGAAATGCCATAATTTTTTACATGTGAATAGATAAAATGATGAAGTTGATATCTAACGGTTTTATTTTGAATTTTAAGATTTAAATTTTGAGTTATTAAAGTTTTTAAAAATGAAGACATGATGGAGACACAAAAAGAGACATCTGTACCATCCTCATTTTTAAAAATTTCGGCAATAATTGTGTTCCCAAAATTAATTTATTAATACTAGTTTTTTATTCAGTAATGTTTAAGTACATTTTTAAGATCCATTAAAAATTAACCGAGTGCAATTGATCGGGACTTGTCTATAAGTAGAGCGATTGCACATATACAAATTCTGTATAAACTGTTATAAAAATTTGAAAATGGTTTCCAACTTTTTGAATTTCTATTTAAGTCGAGGAAAATCATTCCGGTCTTGTACCCATAAATGGAGCAATGTCACATATGAATCCTGTATAAATTATTATAAAAGTTTGAAATTTGTTCTGACTTTTTTAAATTTCTATTAAAAGGTAGTCATACTCCATGCCGTTCTAATGAATACGGGCAAATCCAGATGCAGATTTTTAAGTTATGGGAGTCAAATTTCAAAAAATTATATACAGAGATATATCAATTTTCATCAAAGTATGAAAATTACGTTTACATAACTTTTTACATTTTGTTCTAGACTATACAATAAAATTAGGGATCAACTAACAGTCCTCCTACTTCAGTCTCCTATCTGTCCCCCGCACTAAAAGACAAAAAAAAAGTTAAAACGTGCTAACTACCACCAAAGAGCAAGATTAATGCTATTTTATTAATAGTCAAAACGTATAGTATTCATACCTACGAATTTGTAGTATTCATACTTATTATTAGAACAATTCGTCATATGTAAACACAAGTTGGAGGGGAGCAGTAACAACCAGGGGGACCGCTGACGTCTTGTGACAGCCTGGATTGGGGACCATAATCGTTTGAAAGCGACATTTATCAAGATTGGGGACCACTACAGCGAATCTATATATTATTCATATCTAAATAAAGAAGTATTCATATCTAAACAAATGAAGTATTCATTCTGACGATTACAAAGTATTCATACATATTTAAAATAATTTATACAATTCAAAATTCAAAGTTAGATTCATCTCTCTCACCATATCTCTTCCAAAAAGTATTCATACTGACGATTACGAAGTATTCATATATAACTAATGAAGTATTCAATATCTAACAAATGAAATATTCATATATATAACTATTCATATCTAACTAATGAAGTATTCACATATGACACTAACAATATTAACATCTGACACTAATAATATTCACACCTGTTCAGATTGGGACTAAAAAGAAAGGTTGTTAGGTGGACAAAAAAGGAAGGTTGAAAATAGTGAATTTTGACCACGTGGGAGAACAAAAAAGGAAGATTGTTAGGGAGACAGATAGGGAACAGATTCAAGAAGGACAACATCTTTACTCATAAAATTATGCCTGAAAACAAAACTTTTTAAAACAAGAATGGAGATCATTTGACCCCATTCATTCTTATTAAATTTACCACTGAGTATTAGATAATTTTAATCTTACAAATAACTGAAGAGAATATAAATTGAGCTTGATTTTCGCAGACTCCGTGAGTGTAATTTTACCACAAATTCACAATCTGTTGTTAAAAGGAAAGAAACAAAACTAAATACTTACTTCTCTTGTATATTATTGTTTCTTAAATGAAGGATTTCATTGTTTTCTATGTTAAAAAGACGTGAGGTCATTTATATGTGAAACGGTACCATTTATATATTTAATTATTTATGCAATTTACATGCATGTAATCAAGTGAATATTTACTCACTTTTAATTAAGTAGCAAGATTAACAAAGCAATCACTCCCGTCAAACCTCCGAAATTTTTATTTATACCATAAAAAACCAGAATATTATAATTATGGAGATTTCGAAAATACCAGGACCTCCAAGCTAATCTGTCGGCCTATCCTTGACGGCGTATATTGATTCGGAGATCTCTCAAAAACCTAAATATATTTAATATTACATTGTATTTTTTTAGTTTTTGGAGGGTCATCAAGTCAATCCACGCTCCTCCCTCTTCCGAAAAAAAATGAAGCTACAAATTGGCTTGGAATTTCTCAAAAACATAATTTTTTGGTTTATTTTTTTAGGGATCGACTAACAGTCCCCCTATATCAGTCCCCTAAACGTCCCTCCCACTAAAAGACAAAAAAGTTGTGACAGAGACACTAATTGACTTGGACAACTGGCAACAAGCAGGGCTAATTATGATTATATTAAACATTGACAGGTATAGTATTCATACCTATGGAATTAACTATTGTTTTTTATCCATATTATTGGTCAAACATAAACACTAACTGTTGGGGACCATTAGTTTTGGGGACCACTAACGACTGCTGGGGACCAACACAGGCTGGATTGGGGGACTGTAACCGTTTGTTGAAAGCGACGTTTTCGCAAATTGTTAATAACAGCGAATGCATATACTAATTTTTAAGTATTCATATCTAATCCATATAATATTCACTTCCACATACTGATATATGATGTGCTACTAAACTCTACATCCATATTTAAAAAATATTAATAATTGTACAGATATGAATACTTCTATAGATATGCATATTTATGTATGAAAATATTCATTTCTAATTAATGATATATGAATAGTTAATATGTTAAAAATTAGCAATAATAGGAATAAATAGTCAATATAAATGAATTATTCATATATTGAAAGTATTCATACATGTTCGAAATAATTTATACAATTCAAAATTCAAAGTCAGATTCATCTCTCTCACTCCACCTCTTCCAAGAAGTATTCATACTGACAATTACGAAGTATTCATACATGTTCGAAATAATTTATACAGTTCAAAAATCAATGTCAGATTCATCTCTCTCACCCCACCTCTTCCAAAAAGTATTCATATCTAACATGAAGTATGCATATCTAACAAATGAAGTATTCATATCTAACTAATAAAGTATTCATAAAGTATCCAAAAAGTATTCATATCTAACAAATGAAGTCTTCATATCTAACTAATAAAGTATTCATAAATGAATTATTCATATATTGAAAGTACATATGAAGCATTCATATGTATCCCATGAAATATTCATATGTTGTCAATATACATTAAGCATTCATATCCAACTATATAAGTATTGATAACCGAATGTGTGGGTAGTATGCATATGATTATTCATGAAATAATTATATATTTGTAAATAACAAATAAAATATTCATATAAACATGAAGTATTCATCTCTAATCAGTTATTTATTCATATTTAGTCAATATACATGAAATTTCAAAAGTTAACAGAGGAACTACTCATATATTATTTATAAATCAGAAGTATTCATATATAACAAATTATGTATTCCTATAGTATTAAGTATATAAAGGAATACTTATTATTTAAAAGTATTTATACACAATCTTATAAAGTATTCATATCTATGTACTGACATATCTAAAAATGTGCAATGTACAGTATTCATATAAAGAAAAAGAAATATATAGTTGCAAAATATCAAATTTCATATAAAAAGAAGCATTCATACTGACGATTACGAAGTATTCATACATGTTTGAAATAATGTATACAATTCAAAATTCAAAGTCAGATTCATCTCTCTCACCCCACCTCTTCCAAGAAGTATTCATACTGACGATTACGAAGTATTCATACATGTTCGAAATAATTTATATAATTCAAAATTCAAAGTCAGATTCATCTCTCTCACTCCACCTCTTCCAAGAAGTATTCATACTGACAATTACGAAGTATTCATACATGTTCGAAATAATTTATACAGTTCAAAAATCAATGTCAGATTCATCTCTCTCACCCCACCTCTTCCAAAAAGTATTCATATCTAACACGAAGTATGCATATCTAACAAATGAAGTATTCATATCTAACTAATAAAGTATTCATATCTAACTAATAAAGTATTCATATGTTCCAGTGGACCCCATTCCTTTTATTTCTCTCCCTCTATTTTCTTCCTTCCTGAAGAAGGGAACGATCCCTCCAAAACACCTCTCTCTCTCCCTCTGTCCCGTCCCCTGATCCCCTCCTCTCCTCTCCGCTCACACAAAGTCCAAGCCGTACATGCGCGCCTTAACTCCCACCCATGCCGAGTACGACTTTGTGACCCGAAGCCCTACAAGCACGTCTCTATTGCATCCGTGCTCTCTCTCTCCCTCTCATTCGGATTTCTCTCTCCCGAGTACATAAAGCACCTTGTTCTCTTGGTTGATGATTCTCTTTCACTCTCTCCTAATTGAGAGGCGAGAGAGGAAAGATACCATTGTAAATGAGTCTTGTGGTTTTAGATATAAATGAGATAAAAGAGTGATTCTAGAACTTTTTGCCGATAAATAAAGACAATTAATTAAAGACTAGTTAGTTAGTTAGAGGGACATTTAGGAAACAGAAGTAAGGGAACAACATATTTACTCATTTTTTTAATAGGGTGTAAATAAAAATTTCGGCTGAAACCTATAACAGATCATGAGATCGTTTCACAAATTGAGAGGAATATGCTTGAGACCGTTTCCTACTTTATATTTACTTTGCGGTAATTTTTTTTTTCTCCAGGGAAACAGCATAGCTTGTGTCTGAAGCTTTGGCAGACATTTAGACAAGCATTTATACCAAATAATATAATAATTGAACTATTTATGTGAAAATATATTATTCTTCGATTCATTAGTACGGACTTAAAATATCGGTAAATATATTATAATTTAAAATTACCAAAAGTCACTTTGATAGCTACTTTGGATTTTCCTTTATTGACATTCAATTGCACTTAAAAATAGAAAAAAAGTGCCGTGATATGACTAATATGTCTAACTTTAATCTCGTACTGTGCTATGTCGTGATCAAGTTATTTTTTTATGTACCGTGTCATACCGTGACTAAAATATCAAAGGGTAGTCATGACGCACGAATAGTCACGCCACGTGAGTCACATCGTGTCCAAAGGTGTCTCACGTAATTCACGTGGCCATTTAATTATAATTTAAGTTAGTTTATTCAAGATTTACTATTTAATCAGTATCTAATGGCCTTATTTACATAATATCTAATAGTTCTAATTATACGTGACTCGCGTGATTACGTGTCATGACTAAATTTTTCACGTGATGTGCCGTATTGTGTCAAAATTTCAAATAATGATTACGACACGGAACACACGAGTCATGATACATAACTGATACACGTACCGTGCCATTCCGTACTGTAATCTTGCCGTTTCATGACGAAACCAGCTCCCTGTTGCCATTTTTCCCACTATAATTGCACTAACTTGTTTTTCGCAATCAATCTGTTTGTCCCTCTTTGAGTCAAGTACGTGACGGGTTGAAAATGTGTGGTGCACGCACAAGCACAACTAGAATGTATATATATTTAGATAATATTTGGATAAATATATAATAAACGAGAGAACAAATGAGCTAGCGAGAGGTGAGGCATCCATCCATCACAAATAATGAGCCGACAAAGGCCATGATAGATAGCATCGACCAGAAGGCCATACTAGACACCAAACAGTAGCCATCAGCACCTATGATTGCCCCATGCCAACGACCTTTACGATTTGTCTCCAGTCGTACGCATCCACACTGCCCATAACCCATTGCCTGATCATGCCCCGCACCGCAAATCGACACGCGATCATGACCACCGTGTAAACGTGATATTCATTACTCACAGTCACAAGCAGCAGGATAAGAAGAAGATCCCAATTATCAATTATGTGTGCATGTCGCCTAGCCACAAATCATTGCTCTTTCTTTGGTTTGGACGTTCCCTATTGAGGTGCTTTGCTGGGACGAGTTCAGATCCAGTAAAGTAACCCAATTGTTGGATTTTAGATCGGGATCGTCCGATTCAAAGCAGTGACAATTTATCAGAAGTGGAGTGCACATATTCCGAGTAACAAATCCGAATTCCAAAGCAATTCCGAGCGACGGATTCGAATCAGACGGTTTCAATCCAAAACTCACAAGTTGGGTTACTTTAGGGGATTCGGACCCTGCTGGGTAGGGGTGTAAACGGATCGAATATTATCCGCATTCATCCGGATCCGAATCTGAAAAATTCCGGATTCAGATATTTTCGAATACGGATCCGGATTCGGATAATTTTTTACCGGATACGGATACGGATACGGTTCTGGATATTGAATCGGATACGGATAATTATCCATATCCGACAACTTATTTAATTCGGATATTCGAATTCTCATGTCACTAAAGTTGTTTAATTTTCCCTAAAGTTGTTTTGTCTCTGTGTACCACTCTTTCTCCATTTTGCAATGTACTGGATATATGTATTTGTATATTGTTGTTTATAAATCAAGGACCTATGGATAATTTCAACCAAATATATATATATATATATATATATATGAGTTATTGAACTACATAAATACATATACATGTATACTTATGATTGAAACCAACAAATTTTTTATGAAAAATATTAGATCTAATTTATGGATGAAAAAATTTATCTTTAGATGTTATTCTTTATTAAAATGTATATTAGTAATTTATTTTCAATTATCCGAATTATATTTATATCCGTATCCGTTTCCGTCCGATATCCGATTCGTATCCGTATCCGAGACTATCCGTATTCGTATCCGTATCCGAAAAATTATAACGGATACGGATATGGTAAGGCCACTATCCGATCCGTATCCGACCGTTTACACCCCTACTGCTGGGACTCGGAATTGGGTTCGGATCCCCTGAAGTAAGTCAATTTTTGGATTTTGAATCAGGACCGTCCGATTCGAATTTATCGCTCGAGATCGCCTCGAGATTCAAATATGTTGCTCGAGATGTGTGTGCTCTACTTTGAGATAGATTGTCACAGATTCAAATTGGACATTTTTGATCTAAAATCCAAAAATTAAGTTACTTTACTGGATTTGGATTCCTCGGAATGGGGACTGGTATGGGTATTAACAAAGAGTAGGGTTAAAATGTTCTATGAAAATATGCTTAATGTCTGATTTTTATATTTTTTGAAATTTTTTTATTATTATTTTAGATGGGTACAAAATCTCTGCTACTCCTAAACTATTTAAAACTAGTGATTTTGTACCTATTTAAAAAAAAATATATGTTTTCTAAACACACTTTAGTATAAAGATCATGTTAAGTTGTTCGCATCGACTATTTGAACTTTGAAAAAAATAATAAACATGTGTAGCATGATTGGAGCGCTAAACTAATAATTTATTTTAACCCTACTCATTAATAAATTAATCCATAAAAGTTGCCGTTCAATTAACAATACGAAGGTTTGCATAATTTTTTACTTATATAATTCTGGCTAATATGAATTTAATTATGATCCGTCAAAAGTTTCACCTCTTCAAAAATTAAGAACAATCAACACAACTATTTAATAATTTAAATATCGTATTTTTAATTCAAAATTAGTACCCATGATCTGGCATGGATTAAATCTTTATTAATGTTAGAGTCATTTAAATTTTTTATCTCCATCTCATACAAAAAAATGTCATTTATGCAAACTGTGACATAAAATGTGTAGCTGACCCACTCTAGCTGTATACATTGAAATATTCTAAGTTCCTTGTTACATTGATTCACTAGACTTTTAAATGCATGTTTTATACGTGAAAGTCATCCTAATAATTTCCCACCGACAAAAAATAATAATTTCACATTTGAATTCATTATATATATAATTATGAGTTTTGTTTACAAGCTAATGGAAGCAAGTCAATAAAATTTCCAACAACGTGGGTTGTTGAAACAAATCAATCTTAGTTGACCGATTAAAACATGGTTCAGTCTGGTCGAGTGACCGTCTATTTATTGTTACGATTACATGACTTAATTATACAAGGGATTTACTTACATCGTTTTTTAGTGATACTGAATTATTTTCTATATTTTTAAAGTTCAAACGGTCGATTCAAACCGTTTAACATGATGGATATATTAAAATGTGCTTACAGATCAAATTTTATACTTTTTTTAAACTTTTTACTATTTATTAAGATAAGTACAAAAATTTAATGGTATGAAAAGAACGATTTTGTGAAATATTTAATAAATAGTAAAAAAGTTTTAATTTGAAAATGTAAATTATAATTGGATATCACAAAAAACGGTATCTGTGAATCCCTCCTCTAATTATATATCTATCTATCTATATATATATGAGTAAAGCTAATATACACTTAAGTGTACCAATGAACCCATACACTTAATTCTAGGACCGTACGATTAGCTTTGAGATTCGTGTAGATTCTTTAAAAGTCGTGATACACGAATCTCAAAGCTAATCGTACGGTCCTAGAGTTAAGTGTATGGGTTCATTGGTACACTTAAGTGTATATTAGCTTTACTCTATATATATATATGTTTATATATATGTTTTTGTACTATATTCAAATTGCAATTAATTGGGAGAAAACACCAGTTGCTGTTGAGTGATGTGAACAATGAAAAGCGCTTATTTATTTATTCTGCCTTTCAAGAAAAAATAATTGCTTAAATTTTGTTGTGCAAGGAAGCAGCTTGTGTTGCTTAATTATATAATCTCTTGCTTTGGAACTTCAGAACCTTCTTTTGAATTCTCCCATCAAATATTTTTTTTTTTTGGTATCTCTCCCATCATATTTCAACAACCAAATTAATTCATTCAGGTGATGAATCAATCGATTCCAGTTGGTAAAGGGACAATAAAATATTAGCAGCACGTCCGATGTGACAAGAATCATGCATCGTAATATCTGGAAACTCAAGTGCCCACAGGAACAGCTTTTATTAAATTATGTAAGGTATTAAAGTATAGGTCACCAAATGAAATTTTTGATATAAGCAAAGTGCAAAGTGCAAATTGGTCATTTGAATATTAGACAATGATACTCATCCTTCTCATTCATCTACGGAAACAAACTACTATAAGTAATAAATTTATAAATATTATGTGTCTTCGTTGAATTTTTTCCAAATTTTTTATTATTACCATTGTAAAAAAAAAAAATTATAAGAAATTCGAAAAATATCAGGGCTTCCAGTTCAATATGCGACCCATTTTTTTTGGAAGGAGCGCAGGTTGAATTGGAGGCCTCCAAAAATCTAAAAATACATTGTAATATACTGATATTTAAGTTTTTGAAAGTCCTAGTATTTTTTAAATTCTCCAATTTCAGTGTTATTTTGGTTTATTTTTTTTAAATGGTATTAATAAAAAATTTGGGATTTCTTCAGAAATGAAGCTAGAATTAAGAATATACGACAGGTGGCAATAAATATAAAAAGAAAAGAAAAGTGCACCCTTAAAAATTAAAAAAATTAAGGACTTGAATTTGTTATGTAAATGAAATTGTGTGAGAAGTAACAATTTCAATTTGAAGTATAAATTGTTACATTTTCACTAATAATTTTACAGAAAAATAATAAAGCACGTAGAAATATGATTGCCACTTTAATATTTCTTCCAATATTTTATTATTATTAAATAGAATATAAACATATTAACTTCCACTTTCAATCAACTCCTCCATTCCAAGAAAAAAAATATTTAAAAAAGCAAAAGACATTAACTAAATAAAACTGAATAAACCCCACTTTTATATTGAAAATAACATTAGCACTCAATTAATCTTAAATAATTACACACTAATAGTAACTTCTTATAAAAAAATCTCTTAATTTGTTGAAACTTACAAGATTCAAAAATAGAAAATACATCTATTATTAAGTATGCCTTCTGCTTTTGAACTTTGAAAATAAGAAATTTGATGCTAAAAATAAGTGCTTCCTCAATCCTTTTTTATCGAAGTACTTTACGTTAGAAAACGTTAAAATTTAAGTTATGTAGATTTTAGTAATTAATTTAGAAAAAATATAACTCTCGATGTTATAAATGCATTCAAATGGTAAATATATTTACAAGTACAAACTACTCTCCTTTTTTATTAATGTATGCATACAAGTAGTTCATAATTAAATATATTTACAAGTACAAACTACTCATTTTAAAATGTGTTTTAACGAACAAACAAGATACTATTATTTGCACAAAAAATTTTCTTTTTCATAAAAGTTCATTAGTCAGTTTTAACTCGCTAATGAACTTTCAGTTTTTTTTTACTATTATCAAAATAATTTTCATATAACAATTTTTTTATTAAAAAGTTTCTATACACTCCAACATATTTTAGATATCATTCTTAAAAATTGAACCCGTGTCTTCTTAAAACAGAGATGGAAATTCGTGTCACTGCAACGAGTCCGCATTCAAATGTTCCTATAATTTTGAAAACAAAAAATAATAGAGATGGTAGAAGTTCTTTAAAGAATTCGTACTTTGGAGCAAAAACAAAGTTTGAATTGCAAAAGATATCGGATACATGCACAAATCTACGTAATAATGAGATACATGTGTGCAAGTCACTGTAGCTTGAAAGCATTTCCGAGTATTATATAATCCATAGTCCGCGTATCCCAAATTACACGGGGCAACTTCGGCTTGTGCTTTCTAAAAAAGATTGGAGGTGGTATTCATAAAAGGGTAAAAAGAAAAGATACAGGACTCCAATGATAGTTCGCATTATTGCTTCCCTCATGCCCATTCTGTTTCCAAGATTAAAAAAATAAAATTAAAAAACAATTAAAATACCCAACTCACGTGCACCTGGTCAACCTGTTGTCGGTCAAAGTGCCCATTTCATACGGATCCCCTCTCTCCACCTCTATAAGAACCCTCAGACCCGCTTTTTCTCTCCCCTCCCTCTTCTCCCTCTCTCTCTTTCAGTTTCACTTTCCTTCTCTAATGGAGTTAGGTTTAAGCTTAGGTGACTCACAGGTGGGCTTAGCGGATGCGGGTAAGGAGTTAGTTCTGAGTCTTGGAGTGGGATCTGGGAAAAGAGGAGAGCCGATCCGAGAGAGAGAATTTGTGGCGGAGGGGAGAAAGAGTGGCGGAGGTGAGCCAGCGCCTCGGTCCGGTGAGCCGCCGGTGCACCTTAGTCTTCTTCCGCTCAACTTTTCCTGGCCTTCTAACAACCAAAACAGTAAAACCCCTTGCAAAAAGTTTCTTTCAAAAACCATCCCCAAATTCTATAAAATCACACAAAACTAACTGATCTTTCAACTATTATGTAGGGAATCTAGAAGTTTCTGTGAGAGGTTTTGATGTGAACCAGGCGCCATCGGCTGAAGACATGGATGAAGGCGCAGCGCTGTCTTCTTCCCCCAACAGTGCAGTGTCCTCCTTCCAGATGGATTTGTCAACACGCCGAGGCGCTGCTCCGACGACCAGTGGCGGTGCCTCAGCTGGCAACGGGGATCTCGAGAGGAAGGCAGGTGACGGGTCACATTCTCGGGCCAGTGACGAGGACGAGTCGGGTTCTTCTAGAAAAAAGCTCCGCCTTTCCAAGGAGCAGTCGGCGTTTCTTGAAGAAAGCTTCAAGGAGCACAATACACTCAATCCTGTATGATATATAATTGTATTATTCTATCTTTTGTTTAATCATGAAAGCATTTTTTTTTTGTGATTTGATTTTGTTTTTATTTAACAAAAAATAAAAACAGAAACAGAAGCTGGCGTTGGCGAAGCAGCTGAACCTTCGACCAAGACAAGTGGAGGTCTGGTTCCAGAACAGAAGGGCCAGGTATTACAGTTGATTAACTAATCAAATCAATCAATTAATTAAGAATTAATTAAGAATTTAACGTGTTAATTTGCCTGTTTAAGTAATCAATAAATTAATTTTGCTGGATACGGTTACAGGCTTCCCAACCTATTTAATTCTTGTGTTGTCTTAGGAAAAGGGATACCAACCACTGCTGCAGTTTGTCTCCATCCAAAATATATCCTCCTCTTTTGTGGGGGACCTTTGTGTGTTGGTCACATGTCTACACTTCAACCCTTGTTTGTATAAATTAACCATGGCTGTAACAATTCATCTATTATTTTTTTACAGAACAAAGTTGAAGCAAACAGAGGTGGATTGCGAGTACTTGAAACGGTGCTGCGAGACTCTGACGGAGGAGAACAGACGCTTGCAGAAGGAATTGGCTGAGCTACGGGCATTGAAAACAGCGCACCCGTTTTACATGCATTTACCAGCTACGACTCTGTCGATGTGTCCTTCATGTGAGCGTGTAGCCTCCACTGCTACTTCGTCATCGTCTGTGGTGGGTACCATGTCAAATACTGGCTCCACCACTGCTGCTGCTGCAACAGCATCGGACACCCGACCGAACTCGTTTGCTGCTTTGTTTAACAGGCCCCGGTCTGGGTATCCATTTGCTGCACCACCTCAGCAACCACCGGCTAACTCATGATGTTAGCTAGTTGGTTGTGGCTCTGTAAATAATCTAATTTCTTGGTTTGTTTTATCTGTAGGTTTGCAAAACAAATGGGTTATTGCGAGCAACTTTTTATTTATTTATCTTTTTTGGCTCTTTTGTTCATTTTTAGGCATGAAACTTCATCCTGCCATGCAAGAGTGAGGTTGCAAAACTGCTTGAATGGCAGGGATGCTGATTAGCTAGAAGTAGGAAATGCTGAGGGGATTCTCCCTTTAATTAAAAAAACTGAAAGGTGGATAGAAGGTGGTGATATCTTTTCTTTTCTTTGGATATCAAAGTTGTTTTAGTTAGTAGAAAAATGCCTTTGGAGTCTTCATAAAATGGTCATGGCAAAAGCCATATCTAGCAGCTTTTAGAAGCTTTTCACTTTGTTGGTTTCTCCATTTTTTTTCAAAAAGAATTCACGAATATGTTATCAAACAATTCAAGATAAGCATCAATCTGCCTCTAAGCCTCTTCCTTTTGTAAAATGCTAATGATAAATCAATGTGAAAGTTTTCATATATTGAGCTTAGGAGTATTAGACAATAGATAAAACCCCACATAGAAGGTCTCCATTTGGAAAACAAAAGCTCTCCTTTTCGACTCTGGTCCAAGCAAATTTAGACTTCACTGTGAGGAGCGTGACAAGGACCAAAAGCCCAACCCATCATTGCCAAAAGCGAATGATCGTGTTGATTTTTTTTTTTTTAGTATTCGAAGATATGAAAATGTCTGGCTAAAAGACATTGTGAAATCATTTTATCTAGAATTCGAAATTTGTGGTTACTAAGCTGTTGCTATTAGAAAAAGGTGTCGGTAAGTTGAAAAAAAGTTGTTATTTTATGCAGTGTTTTAAAATACCGATTCGTTAATGCATATGGAAAGTCATTGTATATTGCATATACAGCAGATGCAAATTTATATACGGAAGTACATATGTGGCTTTATTAAAGAAATATAAGATAAGATAAAACTAAAACTAATTTATATCTAAAGACTTATTTAATTTAATGATTTGTGTTCTTTATCATATTATAAATATTATAAATTTTAATCTTCTCTACTATAAAATAATTTTTAGGTTTTTTACAAGTCTACAGAGACCATATATTTATCCATATATTTAAAACCGCATGAACTTTACTACATGAGATTTTGTATGCGGAAAATCACTGCATAAGCATATGCAGTCCGTTCGGCCGCATTTTAAAACACTGATTATATGAGTAAAGTTAGTGTTTGAGTTCGTTATGTGTAAGATTAAGATTTCAAAATTATTGAAAATTATATTCATAAAATAATTCATTTGTACCCCTTAATTTTTTGTACAAAATAATTTTGAAAATAAATAAATATTGATGCTCCGTAAAGTTAAAGCTTCAAAAAAATCAAAGGAATGTCAAGTTATCAAGTATATTTGATTGTTAGATGAAACATTGATTATTTTCAAATTGAATCATATGGCTGAAAATCATTTAACGTTTTACCAATAAATGTTCATTAATGCATAGGGTTACCTAAATTCAATGTACGTCACTAATTATTTATTGTGTGATCATATTGAATTTCTATATATATATATTTAAGTTTCATTATATATAGTAGTATTTGTCGAAATTTTTTTAGAAACCAAATATATATATATATTTGCCAAACCAACTTGATTTCTTTGGTTTTAATAAAAACCATGAAAACCGAAATGCCATTTCGGTTCGAAATGTTTTTTGTTGAGATTGAAATGATATTTCATGTCATTTCGATCTGAGGTGTTTTCACAAATTTTATCCAACAACCACATCATTTTTTTTATCAAAATTTTTGAAAATGGCATCTCGGTTCCAGAAAAAAAAAATTTTGGACCAAAATGGCATCTGAGTTCTTTTAATTTACATAAAAACCAAAACAATCAAGTTGGTTTGATAAATTTTTATTTTTATTTGTGGTTTCTTAAAAAAAATTCGTATTTGTCTCCACTTAAAATTTACGAGTACTTCTAAAAAAATAAATTCTGGCCAGTCCAAGTTCTCTACAACTTTGATGGTTTTTATGACAATTGTGCTAATGTAATCATAAATATAAGGACTTGTTTTGATAGAAACCAGTTCAAAAGCATAAATTAGACAGGTAAAATTTTGTTTCTTGCAATTGGTGCCGTATGTAGGAGTTGACCTTGGCAAACAGTTGTCTCCTAAAGTTTCTACAGTATATATATAGGACGCAGAAATAGTAATTTTTCAGACATAAAATCATTCAATTTTAAAGCTACTTTTCAGATTTTCAATTCTCCATAAATAAAATTTTGAAAGTAAATTATTTCCTTGTCGGATCCTCGCTATTCGATTTTTGTTTTGTTATAAACCATCAATATTGATATTATAAATTATGGTTTTTATGCAGTATACTACATATAATTTTTATGTGAATTTATATATGTAAATTTTAAAATAAGAATTCATATATATAAACAAGTATGCGGTAATATGCGGTAATTTCGGTATCATATAAACAAGTATGCGGTAATATGCGGCCAAATATGCGGTCACATACGCAAAACCGCGCGCATACAGATTTCTATGCGAATTAGAATTGAATTTTCATATGCGGTCGCACAACAGAGACCGCATTTTATTACACTGTAAATCATATTTAAAAATAAAAATATTAACAAAAAAAGTGTAATTGTCTTAAAAATTACAAAAATAATCATTACCAAAGATAAAATTCAGAATTTTTCAGGACCGAATTTGACTTTCTATACACCTCCTGTTACAAGTGACATGCAAGATCACACGTAATTTTGTAAAAAATGGTGTGTACTAAATCATAGATTCTGTTATTTTACGAAGTAACAAATCTATGGTTCAGTACATTTTTTTTAAAGAGGTGTACCTGATCAGAAATTGGATACCTCTTTTTTGGATTTTCGGTGAAATCTCCAATTCTATACTGATAATTTTTGTAAAGTAAAAAACCATCTAATAAACCTTTCTATTGTATTTTTTTTATTTTTAACTACATTTTATAAAAAAAAAAATTCAAGCTATTTCATCTCCATTAGGGGTGAAAACGGAGCGGATAATGCTGATACCATATCCGCATCCGTCGGATAATGAGCGGATACAGATACGGATAGTAAACGGATATCAAAATTTAAAACCAAATCCGCCTTAAATGGATACGGATACGAAACGGATAGTCTACGGATACGGATTCGAATACGGATATAAAACGAATAATGGTCGGATAATTAAGATATATAAACTTCTAAGATACAAATATTAATTAAAATATTAAATATAAATATTAATAAATTTATAAGAGATGGGAGATAATCTATTCATATAATATATATATATTAAATAAGTGTATGGTAACAAAAGATGTTGTGGTGTGGTGGTTTGAAACTTAGTCTAAAGGCATTGAGATGGGAGGACATGGGTTCAAATCCCACCTATAGCAAATATTTATTTCTTTTTTATATGAGTCCGGTCAAACTATCCGAATCCGGATAATCCGGATATCCGCTCCGTTTAGGACTCCGGATCTTTTATAGATTTTCAAAAATTATCCGAATCCATATCCAAAAATTATCTGAATACGGAGCGGATATTCGCCGGATAATCCAGCTCTGTTTTCACCCCTAGTCTCCATTCGAGTTAATTTCTTCGTTGTTATTAATTACAGTTAGCAGCCGTTACTTGAATACAAAATTGAAAAAAGAAAGATTTCCTTGTCTCTTCAGATATTGATATAGTCGTTGTATTTGAACCTTTCAGGCAAAAAAAGGTGCAGAAAGGCAAATCTCAATTTTAGACTTGCACTAGATTTTGAGACTAAAATGCAACGTGTAACAACAAAATTTAAGGTTGATTCGACCTGGTCCGATGACACGACACATCAGTCAATACACACTCAATTAAATACACGACTATTTACGCGGACCAATGGAGAGATGTTAAGTTAAGATGATGATGATGTAGTGTTTTCTTTTTATCAAATGATGATGTAGTTTGACTTGAAACAAAAAAAAAACTTAAATTTGGGTCGGTTTCAAGGAGAAATTTTTTATCCAGAAAAAATAATAAAATAAATGTACGAAAATAGAAAGAGTGTTTAGAAAGATCAGGGTAATAGATATAATAGTTTTGGATCGCAATTATTGGTTCAGATTCAATGTTTTGTTTATTTTTTATTAATTGTTTATGTTAGTTTTGCCGAATGAATAAAAAAAAATTTTGAATCAAAATTATTAAGTCCGATTCAAATTTTTAATCAAAATATGCTGACATGCATCATATGAAAATATGATTAAAGGTATTAGGCATACATCATATGAAAATATGCTGTCACATGTATATATATTGTATTGCTATTTAATTAATTTTGTCATATAACAAATAATTAAAGTTTGATACCCATAATTTTTTTTCCTACTTGTAGTTTAGTGATATAATTCACACGTTTTATATTAATTCCATACAATTTTGTTTTTTTGCCGAGAGTCATTTTCTGAAATTTTTACGATGGTTCGAAGAAGGATCGTCTGATTTGAATCTAAAATTTCAACCCCAGAGAAGAAGCAACAAAGACAGAGATGCATGAAGCATTGATTGCATTCCTCTAATAAGCGGTATGAGGTTCAATTGTTCAAAGAGTTTGAATGGTGCTCAAATCTCAATTGCCCAGTTTAGCACGCAATGTCTCCCTTTTAGGCGGCAAAGGTGTTAGGAACTTGTGTGGCCTCTTTATTTCTGCTACTGATTGTTCGCATCTTGCCAAAAATTATATACAAATTCCCAAATTGTTTTGACCTAGTCTCTCTCTCTCTCTCTCTCTCTCACTGTATTACAGACAATTTTTTCTTTTTTTTGGGTTTGTGGAAATTTTCACTAAGATATAATGATATATAAGAAAATATGTACGGAGGTGCTACACGGATCAACTGATCCGTGTAACAATTAAAAAGAATTACACCGTATCTCAAATACTAGAAAGCTCAGCCAGTAAAACTATAAAAGCCTCAATAATACCCAAGCCATCTCTTTTACTGTTATATCTAACTAAATAGCAACCAGTTATATTACAGTACGTGTTTGGATAAATGTTCTGTATAGTATATATATTACATAATACATTTTCATATGCATCACCATACAAGACTGGATCGTGTTTTGGTCTTATGGATGGTTAAAATGTAGCTATCTGCATGAATAAACTATTATTTCTTTTTAGAAAAAAAATGAAAGTTCAGCGATCTAAATTTCGAACTTGCGACTTTCTTCTATGAACATGCATTTACAGAAAAATTCTGCCTTATTGTTAAGATCATGAGAAAAAATTATCATGACTTGTGATTAGGAAAGATATTGAAAAATTCTTCTATGGGTCTTTGTTAAGATCAAGCGGTCCAGATTAAATTGTTGCCTGTGGCCATTCCTAACCAAGAAAAGAAAAAGAAAAAGAAGAAGAAGATTGTCAAACCTGTCTGTTTCCTTCTACCTTTCAGCAGACATAGTAAGAAGACTAGGTTTCTTGGTTCACATAAGAAGCGCCATTTCTTGAAAAAATGCAATCAGGTGGTGTTCAGTATTCACATTAAATCAGCTTCGTTCTAATTATTGAATACCTTTTGTTTTGAAGAAGCGACACGTACGTCAGATGGGTGTTGAGAATTTATGTTGGTAGAAAATGTGGTCAAGATAAGGACACAAATTAAATTTGTGTTTTGCTAGGTGCTCTGTAAATAGAAAAGGGAGCAGAAAATGATTTATCTAAACATTGTGAACTCAGAAATTTAATCAATTATGACCAATTAATGCTCCATAAAAATAGTTAGACTTTTATGGTCATACATGTCAAAATAATCAAGCATGTTTTTATCAACGTAAAATTAAATCAAATATAGATGAAAACTATTTAATTTCTTACTAATAAATACTTGTTAGCAAATCTTGTTGTTTATATTCAAATTGATACTCTCCCTTTCCGTAGCAATCAGAGTATATGTCATGTTTGGACAAGGGGAATGTATGGAATAACTGCAACAAAGAGGGAACATTGGAGTATAATTTGGGTTGCAGGGGTTTGGATCCTCTAATGTAAGAGAAACGAAAGAATTTTTTCAATCAAGCATCGTGAAGTGCATTGTTTGTTAAATTGTATGGGCTTAGATATTTATCAATAGATAAATTTGGTGGATACTTTTTACTTGTAATTAGTAATAGAATATGATTCTTGTTCTTTTATCAATATAATTGTTGGCTCTACCAACCTCAAAAAAAAAAACAAATCTTTTGAGATTGAAATGATTCCAGTCGTTTTTACAGATTTCAAAAAAAAATATACATTCAAAAATTGTAAAATTATCTGGACCGAATTGTCAATTTCGGTTCCAAAAAAAAAATCAAAATCAAAACGGCATTTCGGTTCTTATGATTTTTGTAAAATAAAAAATAATTATGCTGTTTTATAATTTTTTTTTTTAATTATGGTTTATAAAAAATATTCTCAAAGCTCAGGCGCGGTTCTCCACGTCAATTAATTGTCAAATGAATGATCTTTGGCTGCTTCGAAAGAGCAGAAACGACAAAGAGGTGCGAAGATTCTTCGAAATACGGCTGGAATTGGGATTTTATTACATCAAAGATTTTGACAGGAGGATGCCTTGTGTTGTGTTGTGTTGTGCCGGAAGCCTGGCTGACACCTGGTCACACTATAGATGAACAAGTCTAAATTAGCATTATCTCTTTCTTTTATTTAATAATTAAACGGCTCGATCAAATTTTCAAAATATTGTTAGATTGTTAATTCAGCCTTTTGCTGAAAATAGTGGATGTTAAAATGTCATGCAGTGATAAGATATGCCACGGTACATGATTACGTGACTATTTGTGTCACATAATTCTTTTGAAAAATTAACATGACAAGGTATGACGCATGATTACGGGAGTTACATGTTATTACGATTGTTAGATCTTCATTGAATGATGGATGAATTATGAATAAATAACTTACATTATGAAAATAATAGTTATACATGACCAAACGTGATCAGTCACATTTTGACACAAAATATGTGATCATAACATAACTAACATGTCATGATTATTCACATATTATGATCGTTCTTCCGAATAGAATCACGGCACACCACATCATAACACATAAATCTGACTTGATTACGATACAGTAAAATTCGACATGACACCAAACAAATTTACATTCATAATGACTATATAACAAGAGAATAACAAACAAATACCACAAAAAATGCCATACATATGAAAAAAATTATTTTGGATTTCCATTAGAAAATTTCAATCAAAATTATTTCAGTGTATTTGGTATCGAACTTATCCAATTTTTACAGTACAATGGTTGACTGTTCACAAATTAGTTGTACCTACAGTTTCTTTTTTAGGGTTAATATCAGCAATGCAGTTCATTCAACGATCAACTTAATTTCAATTATAGAACTGTGACACAATCAAATCCGAATGAACAAAATGTTAAAGTGAACTGTACCAGTCTATACTAGGATTTATTACTAATTTTTATAATTGTTGTTTTATTTTTTAATTATTTCTTTAATTGAGAAAAAGAGAATAAGAAGAATTCTTTAGTAGTAACAAGCACTAAAAAATGTAATTTCACGGAGGAATCTACTTCTTCATATATTGTTTTTGGTCGTGAGAAGAATTTTCTTTTATGGCAATGTGATGGTGAAGAAAGAAATTACCAATGTATACTAATTTGGTCAGTGTCGGTGGCCTTTCTCTCTCCTTTTTTTCCAACCTTTTTGTGATGCAATCCATCATAGCGGAACGGGTTGAGACGACTCATTACGTGAAAAGGTACTGAGAAACATCATCGAAGAAATCAGCTTTTGAGCGCGTGGCTTGCGTGGAACCCACGCGATTTGCTCGGCCCAATAACAGCCCAAACAAGAAGAAATTACCTTATCCTCATCTACTATTGATTGGATGTAGAATTTTTCATGTGGCATTTCTTATTGAAGCTCTCGTATTGTTTCAACATGTCCGCAACATGCGAAACAGCAGAGTATGCTACTCATCTATTTCGATTACAGTTTATAAATAATTGAACAAACTTTTCACTTAGCCCCATAAATCTACATAAATTGCAAAAAACTTCATATTATATGAAGAGGGATCCAATTACACTTTTTTTGTTGACGTCGAATTACACTCTCGATTTTTAAAGTTTTCAAAGTTCAAATAGTTGATCTAAATCATTCAACATAATGGATATATTGAAATGTGCTTGCAGATCAAATTTTGTATTTTATTTTATTTTTTTTTACTATTTATTAAGTATTTAACAAAATCGCTATATTTAGACCATTAAATTTTTATACGCATCTTAATAAATAGTAAAAAAATTCAAAAAAATTATAAAATTTGATCTGCAAGTACATTTTAACATATCCATTATGTTGAACGGTTTGAATCGGCTGTTTAGACTTTGAAAATATAACGTGTAATCTATTGTCACCAAAAAGATGTAATTAGATTCCTCCTCTTGTATATATATGATGTTTAGTTATGAATTTAAAAGCTCATGTAACATATTCTATGGCTGCTATATATAATTAATTAATAAACTAGAAAGTAAGGCAAGAAGAAATAATATCTTAACAACAGCCTATGTCAATCATTATTTCTGGGACCAGGCAAATAAATGTCAAATAGGGATAAATTATTAACTATGATGAACACAACGAATATGTAGCAATCATTAGGTGTTTGTCATGAGTGCAAAATTGCAAATAACACCGACCAAGCGAGAAATCTTATAATAATAATATTAAAAGCTTTATAATTTTCTTATAATAATATTAATTAATTAATATAGTACGCAACGACAAAGCCAGAATATTTCAAGATTTACATCACATCAAATGATAACCATTGTTTCTAATTGAGAAGTAATTATTTTTCTCCAACATCCGACTATGAGTTCGAAATTTGAATAAAATATTTTTATAAAAATTAAATGAAATATAAAGACTAGACCTCCATATTTTTTTTTTCAGAAACTACATAGAGGTAATATCAAGCGAAACCATAGTTTGTATTATGATAACAGACAACAACATTAATACCAAGGTTCTAAATAGCGATTATAACGCTATAGTTTTTAAAGTCCGAAAAAGTTATAACACAATCATAGCTAGCTATTTGAATCATTATAAAAAAAAAAAAATGGTTAATAGTGTTGTAGTTTTTGAGGTCCGAAAAAACTATAGTGCAGCTGTTGCAAAGCTATAGCTAGCTACTTAAAACCCCAATTAATACCAATAGTACACTAAATAACACCAATCATATTGATAGTTTTTCCGCTCCAGGTTTTTGAGGGATGAGGTTAATGCGTAACGAACAAATACAAATGTAGAACCCCCAAGGAAAATCTAAAAAAAGTTAGCATAGAATCAAATATATGCTAGGATTAAAAGAAACCTAGTTATTGATAAAATATATGATCATTGATCCAATATTGATAAAATTAAACCTTTAATTTTTCAAACCGCTCAATTGATGACTAGTTACTCTTTAAATTGCATAAGAAAGCCTTTTCAAAGTCATATTCTATGTAATCCGTTAGAAATTTCTACTGATAAAAAAGCTTGTAATTTGGAAATATTTTTGTAATATGGACAAAAAAGAATAAAATGAAATTAGAACTTAAATTTAAAAAGTTGAAAACAAGTAAAAAAAAAATTTGAAAATCCGATCTCAATGTGTTGGGCCGGATTTTTTAAGTCCAACCATGGTTTTTTTAAATGTGATCCAATTAGGTCGTATTCATCTTTTGAAAAGCCCACAAATAATAGGCTACACAGGCTCTTGACTTGTACTATAAAATTTTCAGTTCCTCATCTTGCTTTTCAATTATTTTTTTAATTTTATTTCTCAAGTGCTAATTTTGATTTGATATTTTTACACAAAAATGTTTTCTGTAATTTGCCATTCTAACTGCCTGCCAAGTTACCGATATGTATAGTTGCGGTTAAATCAGATTTCATTTCTTCTATGTTATGAGGTGCACAAATAGAACAATTGAGATTTACGTCATACATATTGAGATTTTATATAAATTTTTTTTCATAAATTAGAACTTTAAATATTTATTGTATTTTTTGGAAAATTTAATTATTAAAAAAAGCCAATTAATGAGAAGTGGGATTGTTAAATTTTCAAAAATAGCTTGTGCATTTTCAGACTGGAGTTAATGCTGGTTCTTGGTGGGTCACAAACATATATCTACATTCTTTATAGCTATTAACTAACTTCTCATTAATCAACACATGAGGAACATTGGTCCTAAACACTGAATACATTAGCATCCTGGAGATGGTTGCATGATCTTAGTATAGGGACATAATTGAAAAAAAGAAAACGAAGAAGATAATTTATAATTTATATATGTATGTAATTGTGAAGTTCTCCCATAAATGTTGTACATCATGTAAATAATAGTCAAAATGTATTCATTTTAGATTTATCATGACTTTTTAGAACAACAAACAAAGAAATGCAATGCAACTAATTTGGATATATTAAGAGAGAACCTTGTGTTGACTGAAATGAAATTATGTTTTTTCGTGCATATTCAGACAACCTTGTGTTAGTACATCATTTTGGATTCTAAATCTTATACATTATTCAATCAAACGCGAAGGATTGAAGAATAAGAGGAACAAATTAAAGATCCAAATCAGCAAAAGAAATAGGTTTCTTCTTTAACACTTTGATTGATTCAAGTTTGAAGATGTAGGTAATTTCGTTAAGAAATCTGACGATTCAGGCATAAGAATAGTTTTGGTTGTATCTCATTCAAAACCATTAATTTACATCCACATGGTTTAACTTCAATAAATTTCCATCCACATGGTTTGACTTTGACATTGACATCTAGTACTTCTTAAAAAAAAAAAAAAAAAAAAAACAAAAAATTCCACGTGTTTCCAGAGTCCGAAACAAGCCATTCTGCCAACTGCAGCTAAAGTCCTCACTGAAAAGAAAATAAGACCAGCACAAGTCAGCACTAGATAAGGAAAATAAATGCTGGCAACGATAAGGCTGAATTTTCTTTGTTTCCCAAATTTGCCCGTGGGGTTTATTAAACAGGAACAATTACACAATGATCTCTTCCCCATTTGCATAACAGCATTTAAAGCCTTCAAATTTCCCCATAATATCCCAAATAGCATGCCTGCCATCAATAATCCCTGCATCAAGAAATACATGTTAGGATACAAACCACCCACGATCGTCCCGGTCCCCGCATTCAAGCAAAAGCAATTTCTTTGTATTCCGCACAAATCCATATATAAAGGCAGTTTAAAAAAGCTTCAAAGATAGAAAGGTACTTACCAATCCTGACTGTTGTGTCGTGCCGCTAGAACCAGTAGTGTGGGACGATAATTCTTCTACAAGTTTTTGGATGGTCTTATTCGGTATCAGGTCATCAGCCACCACATTACGTGAACCGCAGGCGCACATGCCCGTGTTAGTAATGTGATCCCTTATGCCTGAAATAATTAAGGATAGAATACACGATATTCCTCTTAATTAAAAAGAAAGAAGAAAACTGATAGGAAATTTAAAAAAATATCCTTTCTTTTCAAATCAACAAGCAAAATGCCCCTCTTCTAAAATTATTAACAAAATGCCTTTGTGGTCCCACCTTTTCCCTCCCTTTCTCCTCCCAGGTTCCCACCTATTCCTTTCCTCCCATTTACTCACTCACATTTATGTTTGAATTGAAGGATACAGATGTATCAACTCTTATGAAAATTTTGTGAACTAATGTATCAATAATTTATGCATATATTTATTTTTAATGTAGATTTTATAAGCTAAAACCTGCAAACATGATATTAGCTTATCAGTACAGTATTTATTTTTGAATGAAGATCTATAGAATATTTTTAACATACGAATCCTTTTAATATACGTTAATTGTAATAATGGTATTAGTTTATCCTCTAAAATATTGTTTAATATATGGATCTTTTTAAGCTGCTTATATGACGTCTTGTCAAGCACTTGGAATTGTTGATGCCACAAATAGAAAAGAAAAGTGAAACATATTTTTAAATTGATTTAATCGAAGTCAACAAAGTGATTTAAACTGGCACTGGACCTGAAGCATGCTTCCTAACCATTTAGGTGAACCAAATTTATGAAAAAAGTTGAATTATTTGCTACAATCATCAGTGCAACAATGCTACTATTTTCTATTTGTAGCAACAACAATTTAAGATGCTTGACAAGACATATGATCAACTTACAAATATCCATATGTTAATTAAAAAGATTTTAGAGGATAAGCTAATACCAATATTATAATTAACATATGTTAAAAGGATTCATATGTTAAAAATATGCTAGAGATTTCTTTCAAATAAAATATTCAATTGATAAGCTAATATCATATTTGCCAATTTTAGCTTATAGGATCTACATTAAATATATGTACTTGTGGTTCTATCTTTTCAACTTACATAAGACAGAAGTTTTAAGTTTTCATGTAAACCCTTACCTTCGATTTAATCATATTTTGGAAATAGGAAGGAAGTACTTACACTTAGAACAAAAACTCTTCATGCAGCATTTGAGAGCAATAGACGCCGCCTCCATAATTGTACTGCACAGAGGACACCTTAAACCCAGTGGTATATCAGTCCTTGATTGCTTTGGAATCATGGTCGGCACCTTCTCCATTTCTTTCACAAATGTAAAGCTGAATGAAAAGGACAAAACATTTAAGAGTACGGAGAGTTGAAATGTCAAAACCCTCAAGTCATCATCTTATTTACATTTCTCTTGGTTTGTGCTTGGACCTATTGATAGCAAATTCTACACTAGTGTGCTTATGAAATAAGAACTTCACTAAAAAGAACCCAATATAACAGAAACAAAAAATTGAAAGAGTACAAAAAGTTGAAATGTCAATACCCTAAAGTAATTGTCTTATTTACATTTCTCTTGGTTTTTGCTGGACCTCTTGATAGCTAATTCGATACTAGTGTGCTTATGAAATTAGAACTTCACTAAAAAAACCAAAAGAGAAATGAAAGCAGCTTTCACTCAAACCCTCAAAATTGAATACGTTTAACAAAGCTGCAACCTGCAATAGAAACAAAAAGAGATTTGAAAGCAGCTTACTGGTCAGGTTGAACAATTGCAGAGGTGACACCATTGTGTCTTCTGAGCCTTTTATTATCATAATTTTGGTCCATATTTGTGTGGCAATGCTGAATAAAATGACCTGACATAATAAAAAAATAAAAAAACTATGTGAGTTAAGGTCTGAAGTATATGTACAGAAACACTACTTTTATGTCAGTCCGGATATTATTCTAGTGTAGTTAAGGGTAATATCCTAGAGGACAGCCCTAGTGGCTGGTTTATGTCAGTTTTACATGTTCAACACCAGAACTCATTCATCAAATATTAAGTACTATTACATGTTGTACTGATAAGATAATGCATTCATACCTGGAGTATTGCATCTGTGACAAATATAGCCTATCGGAGGCACCTTTCGTTTTGTCCCATGATTTTCTGTTGAAACCAAAGTTAGAAGTTGATTTAATATAATATAGAAATTAACATCCACCTTGTCGTGAATTAAAAAGTACCTTTGAAATTAGAAACGACCAACTTGTCATGCCCAATGCCAGCTGTTTCTTCTGATTTGGATTTGATAAGCTGATTATTTGAAGCATCTATCATTACGGAAGAAAATGGATCCTCGCCAAAATCATCCCATGTCAGATCACCGGGCTGAAAGATTTTTAGCTCAAAATCAGGTTCATATTTTCCTTCATTTCAAATTGAAAATACTATTTTCACTATGCAAGCTTCTAATTCAAGCGGTGCATGAGCACTTGAAGTTCAGAAAACACTGCACATCATCAAATCATATATATATAAAAACAGACTTATAAAGAGAAAGTAATAAAAGAACTTACCTCTTCCAAAGTAGATGTAGATGAACTAGTTGTTGCTTCTCTGCTGGCATTTTCCCTGTAGGATATAAAAAATATTCAGTCGCCTTTATATAGAAACAAATATTAATGTAATAATATTACTCTCTAACTAGCACATCTACCAAAAACCATCTAAGTACCACAAGTAGTATCAGTACCTCTAGTAATTACAGTGAGACTTTCTACCTTACCAAATACAACATTATTCCCGTACCTATATGGATTCACATGCATACCTACATATATCAGCATAAGGTAGGGTCTTGGTCATGGTTTAAAATAGCGTTTAGCAGTACTTAAGATAGCCAAAGAAATAAGAGATGAAAAGAAATAATCAAGCAAAGTACAACGGAAGAGATAGGTCCCGCTAAACAGAATTAGCAAATTGAATTTGTCATCACTATATTACGAGTTATCGAAATGACTACTAAAGTACACATTTGTTACACAAGGACTTACAAAAGCTTGGTCTTGGTACAGGATAAGGATCTATAGCAAGAACTATCTGATAATAAAATAGAAATTTTGTTTGAAATATAGTACTGTACTCTTTTAGCTGGAGGATAATATGCCATGCCGGTGGAACACGCTGAAGGAGGACAGATGTGTTTTTGGGTATCAGCGCGTCTCCATTGACATACTCTGGGAGGAAAGAAAACGAAGAGGATGAAAAACAAATTCAAATTTGCTCAGAGAGTGATGGTTACAAGAGTTTTGTAAGATTACATAAGAAATTTAAAGAAAACGAGTGCTCAAGACAGTTGAGCTCAAGAAAATCTAGACTAGGAAATTATCAAATAGAAACAACTAAAACAAGACAATAAATTCAAGATAGAAACAAACCTGCATTAGTTTGCGAGTTGAATAGGAGGAGGCCATCTCCCCTCCTAAGTTTTATTGATTCACAGAGTCTTCTCCTCAGGCTATTGACAGAAATATAAGCGCTTTCAATGTACAGCAACTTGAACTCCTTTTGACTCTTAAATCTGTAATAGATCGTCGCCATCTCTACACAGATTCAAGATAGGTTTATTTAACGGTCGGTGCCTATTCGGGGCGCGAGAGAATAGAAAAAGAAAGGGTTAATTTAACGGGGGATAGGGGGCTTGCTGCGCGAGAGAATAGAAGAAGAAATGAAACGAAACGGGCGCGCGCGAGAGAATAGAAAAAGAAAGGGTTCATGTAACGGGGGATTGGGGGTTTGCTGCGCGAGACAATAGAAAAAGGAAATGAAATGAAACGAAACGGTCGGTGCCTATTCGGGGGCGCGCGCGAGAGAGAATAGAAAAAGAAAGGGTTAATTTAACGGGGGATAGGGGGCTTGAGGGCTTAGGGTGCCAGAGAAAAGAAGAAAGAAGTCGGTGCCTGGGAATTCTTATCCTCTGAGATATCTCAAACTTTGCGTGACTTTATGGAAAATCCCAACCGTTTAATTGCGTTCTGCACGAATCTCAAAGCACACATAATACGGACCCCTACATCACCCCCGAATAAGCACCGGACACGTCGGTCACGCAAAAGTTGAGATATCTCAGAGGATACGCACTCTATTCGGGGTGCGAGAGAATAGAAAAGAAAGGGTTAATTAATTCTTCAATTTCTTATTCACCCCTATATTTTTTATTATATCTAATATATTCCTTAACCCTTTCTCTTCTTTCTTATTTACCAATGAAATTAAGTATCCATATTAAATGAGTCATTTTAAACTATTATTGTCAATAATACCCTCATGTTTATCTTTCTGCTTCAATTATTTTTTCGCTCCATTGAAACGTCTAATTATAACACCTGGTTGAAACTTCGTAAAATTCTTAAAAATACGAAATGCCCGGGTTTTTTAATAATAGAAAATAAATTATTAAAATATCGAGATTCAACACCGTTTGCGGTTATTTTCGATAACTAAGAAGAACGGGAGGCGTAAACCCGTCCTAGCGGACGGACCGACTGAACCCGTCCAGTGTTAACCACCCCAACCACGCTTAATTAGCCAAAATCATCCGAAAAATCGAAAAAAAAAAAAAAAAAATGAAGACTCGGGACGGGGAGGTCAAGCCCGTCCGAGGAATTGGAAAAAAAAAAATAAATAAAAGTCACGGACGAGGTTAACAAAAAGCACCGTTTGAGGGACGGCTCAAGGCATCCCGTCCAGCCCAAAAAAAAAAAATATATATATATGGACGGGTTACTTCATCCCGTCCCACACCCTATTACTCCTTCTGCCCCTTTCCTTTCGTTACTCCACCGAAAATTTCGTTACTCACAGAAATGAGTCCGTCGGTGCTTCACAGACACAGCGCCACTCCACTACGCCTGCTCTCTAGGACGGAGTAAAGCAGTCCGTCCGGATTCGTGATTTTCTCCTGTCGGCCATCACCCTTCACTGTCCAACTCGGCCTCCTATCAATCAATTCATCACTCAATTAAGGTAATTTTTTAATATATAAGATTAAAATAAATTACAGTAAAAATAAATTAATTGATAATAATTTGTTATCAAACTGTTAATTACAGTGAATTTTGTTAATTGCACTTTAAAATAAATGATAAATTAGAGTTTTAGGGTTTAGAAAATTTAATTCATTTATAGACTCAATTGATATGGTATGAATTAATTCATTTTAATATATTTATTTAAATTAGTCCATAGCATAAAATTGATAATGTTGATAGCATTATTGTAATTATTCTTGAGATTAACTATGTACTCGCAATTATTAGATATAAATAATTCATAGTATTATTTTGACAATATTTTAGCCTAAAGTTCATAGTTCATTAATTTTGGATTTTTTAGCAATGCAAGTAATTTAGGTAATTTAGGTAATTTAGGTAATGTAGGTACTTATTTTCGCAATCTATTATAAAAATGAATTGAATTAATTAGATCTCAAGTTTATTAGTTTATTAAGTGTATTTTGCAAGAAGTGATAAATTAGATAATTTATTCATCTCGTATTTTATTTATTTCTTAATTTATTTATTCTTGTGAGTTTTAGAGTTCATAGATAATTGCTTAATTTAGTAATTTATTTAATAATGTGAGTGGTTAGTAAATTTAGATTGTTATTAATTTTTTTCAAAATGTTATGTATGCAGAATGTCAAGCAGTCGTGATCAGTGTGGCCCTTCGCATGCTGCAGCTGTATATGGTGATTCTGGTTTTGATTCGTCATGGTCAGCAAGTAATTTTAGCAATTTATTATGGATGCCGCATGACCAACATAAGGTCTCACGAATCCATGATGATGTAAGTTATTCCATGAATCATTTAATATTTTTTTTTATAAAATGATATAACTATTTGAATTACAATATTTTTATTTTAATCAAATTGTATAACATTGACAGGATTACAGAGATGTAGGAGTGGACCCTCGAGGTATCTGGACTGGGATTGAGTACCACGACCTTTGCAAACCATTCTTGCTTAGACTCGGTTTGTATCAGGTTTCTCAAATGGGTCACATGAAAATTGACCCATCACTACTCGCTGGTCTCGTGGAGCGATGGAGACCAGAGACTCACAGTTTTCATCTTCCCGTGGGAGAGATGACAATTACGCTGCAGGATGTTTCTTGTCTCTGGGCGCTGCCGATTATGGGATTACCGGTGACGGGTCCTTCAGACCGTGCTTGGTCTATCTTAGTGGATCAGCTTCTTGGAAATGGGACCGCAAGTGCGGTGCTTAAAAAAAAGAAGAGATCGGGGCCGAATGACGCGCAAGAGGTTCGTTCGCAATCTGGGTATGCTATAAATTTGAGAGAATTGCGTGATCGATTTGCTGGAATGCTAAACCCGGAACCGAATGAGCCTACAGAGGAGCAGGTACGCCAGTACACAAGGGCATATGTACTCGATTTATTCGGGTCTATATTTTTTGCTGATTCGTCGGGGGATTCGGTTCCGGCAATGTATTTACAATTTTTAGGAAATCTTGATTCCCCGGAACAGTACAATTGGGGTGGGGCTGTTCTAGCTTATCTCTACAGGAGCCTTTGTGTTGCGGTTCAGCGTAAAACAAAGCTTATGTCAGGGCCAACTGTGCTTTTACAACATTGGTGTTGGTCTCGATTATCAATCGGCTGTCCTCGTCCCTTAAATGATTGGAGTCCAAATTGGGGCCATCCAAATGAACAAGAGTGTTCAGCATTCGGAGGTAAGTGGTGTTGTCTCCATGATTATCGCCAAGGTCACAATCGGAGTGGAGTTAGTTACTTCCGCAACGAACTGCAGAAGCTCGAAGATTACATGGTAAAATGGGAGCCTTACAAAGCGATGTTACTTGAGGTACCGTGTAAGCTGCCATCACGAGTTATTGCCGAAATGGGTGTATGGCTAGCTCGTGTGCCACTTGTGCACTTTTGGATAATTGAGCATCACTACCCAGATCGTGTGATGAGACAATTTGGGTTTGCACAGGAACTCCCGCCACCACTGCCGCTCCCCGAGGATGAGGTACGCCGGTTACACAAATTTGTTCACAGTGCCAATGTGAGACTAGTAAATTGGGGTAATGTGCACCAGAATTATGTAACTGAGGCATCTAATCCGTTAGGCCACTTGGTTGTTCCAACCGGGTATTGGAGTCATTACCACATATTGCCATATCGAAATTGGTTCCAGAACAATGGCATGTTCAATATTTTCTTAGGAAAACAGTGCATAGAAGGTCTTGATGATCCCCTTCCAGAATACAGAGATGAGATTGGCGAAGTAGGGTACATTCCCGGTGCTCCGAAATCGACACGTGATGTAAGTTTTATTAAGTAAAAATATTTATGAGATGATATTATTATGTTAGTGGAGTTACATTTTTTTTTTTTGCAGTCATTACGAGGGATAAAGATAATATCAGCAGCTATAGGATTAACGAAATCGAAGGCACTCAAGAAAATAGGAAAATTTTTTCTCAAAGCAAGTTGTGGCCTTCTCAGAGATAACGGTATGGATGCTAAATTGCAAAGTATGTTGAGGGCAGCCGATCTTCCAGACAATATCGATGACATCTCAGATGGTGATAATCCTGAACCAATTCCCAACTTGCCTCAAGATTTTGATCCCAACTATCATGAGAGATGGGTAGAAACAAATGACGGCCTAAATGAATACCTCAGAAGCTTTCAAACCGGACCTAGTCAGGTTGATATGGTAAGTATAAAAAAAAAACTTTAATTAGTTGTCGATTATGTTTATTAGGATAATAAAATATTAATTATAGGGAGCGGAGGATCATGGCACGTCCACGCAAGGCAACACAGTTGGACAGTTCATGTCAGAGTTGTTGGACAGCTCGGTGTACACCCCAGTTAATTACATAGTACCTAGTCAGGTCCATCAGGTAATAATTTCATAACTTTTCATGTTTAATTTTAATAATCGTTGGTATGGTTTATTAAATACTAAAATAATTATTATAGGAATCAGAGGTTCCTATCACATTCACACAAGACAACGCAGGACCTAGTCAGGATTATCAGGTCCATCAGACATATGATCAGGCATATCCTGAGGATGCGCAATACATGGGTTACACAGGACCTAGTCCGGATTATCAGGTAATAATTTCAAAATTTTAAGTTTTATTTAAATAATAGTCTATTATGTTTACTAACTACTAAAATGATTGTTATAGGATTCGGATCATATCGGGCTGGTCCCGCTAGATGTTACTGGTGCACAAGATAACATAGGACGTAGTCCAGCCGTTACGCCACGTACACAAGCAATGGAGGCTTTTTTTCCATCGTACAATAATGTTTACGTCAGGCGTAAGAGAGTGGACAAACAAAATGCTACACCTGAAAGAAGATACCCAGAGCGAAATCGCCGAGCACCAGACTTGTTCACTTTTGACTAGGTATTTAAATGGACTGTAATAAATAAACTGTTAGTTTGTGTTATGTGAGAATGTATTTAAATGGACTGTTGGATAAATGGATTGTTACTTAATTTAGTTTTAGTTATTTGTATGAATGATACTTAGCTTCATGAATGCTACTTGATAATGTTTTTTTTTTATTATTTGGTCACTCTTCAAATGTCAAAATAGTTTTTTTAAGCGAGAACGACGGAATGCAAATAAGGATTATTACGATGTAAACATGGACATATTACTTACAACATAGAAAAAAATTCAATGCATAATACAAACTCCAAATGAAAGAATAAATAACAAACTTCACGACAAACTTAGAATGAGCTACAAAGATAATCTCCAATGACAAACCAGATAACAAAAGTAAACTACTTAAAAAGAGTCTTGAACGCACGGCTTCATCTTCGACTGTAACCAGAAGATGTTCCTGATTTAAAAACATTAATTAGAATACACAATTCTTGGATAAGGAAAAAATAATTAATCAATATTAAAATATTAAGAAACCTGCTGTATATATGTCAGACACAGAATGTCTAGCTTGTTGTCCCTGATTCCTACTAGCTGAAGCCTCTAAACAAATAACACAACAACAAGGTCGTTAATATATTATGTACATACATTTCAAATGAGAATGAAACAAAAATAATGCAACCAACCTGCTGCACGTCTGTCGGACGTCGAACGTCTAGCTTGGTGTCCCACTCTCCTCCCTTGCATTTCATCCATTGTCATGACTATACGAGCGTGCTTTCTCCTACCCTTCTTGATTTTGTTATTATCCGGAACAATAGTTAGACCGTCATAGCGAGGCCATTCACATTGGTTGGCATAGCCGTGAAATTGGCCACTCCAAGTTTCGGTAAGTGTCTTTGCGGAATACAAATGATTCACGAATATGTTGTGGTTGTATCTCCGTTCTCGACACACGGCAAGTACATGAGCACACGGTATACCGGTAAGCTGTGGTTTGAGACATGCACATTGTGCTATGTTTCCATTGCTTATGATGACCTTATACCGGAAAGTTTCTTTTTTATAAGTAAAATTTCCATCTCGTTCTTTGTACACGACCCTCTCATCATTGACCTTGACCTCGTGTTCACCGTGCACACCGAGCGGCATGGAATTCATTTCCAGACACTTTTTGATTCTTTTAGCCAATAGTTTTTCAACTCGCTCTGACCAAAGTTGTTGACTAGCTAAGCGAGCCATTGCTTTCTCTTGTCTATCCCTAAACCACGCGAGACACTTGTAATATGTGTCTTCCACCAGTGCAACGACTGGCAGTCTCCGGCTAAATTTGAATACACTATTCAACGATTCAGATCCGTTAGTAGTCATAATTCCCCAACGAGCGCCGTTGTCCATACATTGATACACCTTCCATGGTTTAGGGATCTCATTATGATTGGTATCTTGATATTTACCGACATTATTTAAGTACGCAACTGCATCTGGATTTTTCTTTCGTAATATTTCGAAGAACTCCTCAAACCTCCGTGGCTTCTTTTTGTTGCAAAGTATTTTAAATAGGTCACAAAGTTTTCTATTGTGTACTTTTTTCATCAAATTCTCGGCAATGTGTTGTGAGCACAATCTATGAACGCACTCGCCACCATCCTCGTACCAACCACCGTATCTATCAGTGAATACTTTCTTGATCCCCATGTGCCGATCAGAAACAACGCACATGAACTTATTACCAATTACCTCCAGACGCAGCCATCTCATGAACCATCCCCATGTCTGGAAACTCTCTTCCCCGACTAATGCAAAAGCCAGAGGAAGCAACTGGTTCTCAGCATCGTAACCGCACGCTATCAGCAATCTCCCTTGATACCTACCAGAAAGGAAGCATGCATCAATACTAATGATTGGCCTGAGATGAGGCACTGCAGCAATGCACGGACCGTAAGCCCACGCAGCTGCCTTAAACAACCTTTCTGTTGGATCTCCTGTGGGTTCGTGCGCAACTCCGAATTTTGTTCCTGGATTGTCTTTTTTAATTGCTTCCAATAATGGAGTGAGAAGGTCGTAAGATTTTTCCCAACTACCGAATAGTTGTGCGATTGCCAGCTCTCGACCACGCCACAACTTGTTATATTTGGGAATGATTCCTTTGTATTCTTTACGGACTAGCCCTTTAACGCTTTTAATGGTTAAGGCAACATTCTCCCTAATATCTTCTCGTATAACATCGGCGACCATTTTTGCAGTTAATTGTGCATGATCAGTACGAGAAGCATCGGCATGGCATGTATGTGGTCCTGAAATTGTTCTAATTTCCCACTTAGATGAAAATAATCCGGATTTAGCATACAAACGCCACGCACACCTGGTGTTCTTGCAATTAACTATCATGCTAGTTCTATTGCTCCCCGTAATTTTTACTTCAATATTCTTTTTGATGTGATAACTATTTATTTTCAATTGTAGAGCCTCTTTTGAAGAGAACTCATTACCTACAGCAAGTGTATCATGAACATGTTTCGGCCTACTGAAGAAGTTGACATCTGCGGGTTGAAATGCTGAGGTGTCATTGAAGCTTGCCACAGGGTGACTTACACCGCGGTCACTTATGGGAAAATGTTCAGCCTGAACGCGTGGTGTTTGGTGTGATTGTGTTGAGGTATCATCCTGGACATCCCCTTCTGAATCAACTTCATTATCCCAGTCTGTGTCATCCTCACATGAGTCAGCGTCATCCGCACATGAGTCAGCATCATCACTTTGCGGCACATCATCAAAATCAGTATTAGGATCAGCTACCTCCGGTGGATCGATCCATGGACTACTCTGATTATTGTATTCTGTCTGAACAGACGGTGACAACTCATTCACATTGGGATAAGGATGCAAATAAAGGTCTCGCCTCGGTGTTTGTTGTGTCGGATAGGGTTCAAATAAACTGGGACCCGCATAGTTACCACTATATTGGGTCTGTCGAGGGTCTTGCCTCGATGTTTGTTGTGTCTGATAGGGTTCGAAGAAATTGGGACCCGCATAGTTATCACTATATTGGGTCTGTCGAGGTTCTGGATTTGTTTCCGGTACCATACTATTAACGAATAACTGCGGTTGTATTTCACCGATGATTGGAACTAACTCAATGTATAAATCAAGAAAAGTATACTGGGTTTGGGCACGCATACTTTGGATATAAATACCTCTCCAACTCTGATCGCACACGATTTCAATTTTCTCATAATAACGTCGGGCTGTTGTACCAACATTAACCCGTGCATGTGCTTTTAGGTTATACTCATTCTCAAAATATCCAAGTTGGCGATAAATTTCACCTTTCACATCATACCAACCGTATTCATCAGTCACACTCAAAGAGAATCGAGGACTAATACTATACTCTACTCCTTTACGACCGTGTCGTATTTCACCACCAAAATAAATTCTTAGCATCAACATGATTGATTTTTTTTTAAATTAACCTACACAATAATGAATAAATTACATATTATTATTATTACAATAATAAAAACTAACTTAAATTAAATTATTTTACAAAAGTTGGTACAACATAATGAATTAAATTAACTAGGTAGGTCATGGAAATCATATTCAGAGCATGAATCATATGTTATATGTCTCTGTTAGTAGTCATTATAAAACATTTGATACTCTATATAATGCTATGAAACTCGCAGTAACTACACAAGCCAAATACTTGTAAAAAAAAGTGTAAATATAAATTATTTCATTCCATTTGCATCTTTGTAAATAATTCATTTCAATCACTAAATAACATAGGAGAAAAATTAATTGAAGAGTTACCTGTTTAAAATTTCACTTTGCTATCGTCTCTGTCTCAGTCTGCTATTAAGCTCTATCTCTATTTCTGCCTTTCGACTTTGCTATTGCTTCTGTCTATTATTCAGGCCATGGTTGAATATTAATAGGTAAATTTCTTTTTCGGACGGGTTTGACATTCCCGTCCCGATTTTTTTTCCTTTTTTGTGATTTCATATTTATATTTTAATTGATTAATTTTCTTCTATACTTTTTAGGCATTCTGTTCTATACTTTTTAGACATTCTGTTCTAAACTTTTTAGGCATCCTGTTCTAAACTTTTTAGACATTCTGCTCAATCTAATGATGATCTATAGTTTTATATTTTTGTACAAGTGGTTGAACAAAATGTACCCTCGTAATTTATTTTGACATCAAACATGATTTTTATATTTTTTTCTTTTTTGTGATTTTTCTGATTCTGACGGGGATGTCTTATATTTATCGGTGTCCCGAGGGTTTTTTTTTTTTTTTTGGGGATTTCTTGGACGGGCTGGACAACCCCGTCCCGGGTTTGTTTTTTTCCGAATTGTTGGACGGGTTGGACTTTCCCGTCCCGCTTTTTCTTTTATTTTCTTTTTTTGTCCGCGGGCCAGCCTTGTCGTTTTCTACTTTTCTCGGACGGGTTGGACTTCCCCGTCCAGCTTTTTTTTTTTTTTCTTTTTTTTTTTTCGGTTAGTTTACTTGGTTAATTTAGCTGGTTAGTTTAGGGGTTAATTGTTTTTAACCGGACGGTTTAATTTGGTCCGTCCGCAGGGACGGGTTACACAACCCCGTTCTTCTTAGTTTTAAAAAAAAAATGAAAACGGTATTGAATCTCAATATTTTAATTATTTATTTTCTATTAATAAAAAACCCCGAGATGCTCTGACGATCTTTCTATTTTTTATTTTGGGGCAAATTCATGTATATAAACTCATATATTTATCCAATCTCACTCTATAACATATAAAATATTTCCAAAATTTATTAAATAATATTTTTTAAACTTAAAAAAAATATTTTACAATATTAATTAAAAAATATGTTGACTATATATTATGCTCTTCATTTTTGTCTCTTTAGTTCATCTAAGTTTTCTTCTCTCTAAGGCGTCAAACCTCCTGCTTCTCTCTCCAAACGAAAATAAAAAAAATTAAAGGAGCGAGGAGCGGCATAAATCTGTGAAAGGGGAGGTGTCTAGGGAAGGCGGAGAGAAATCTGTGATTTGACGCATTTAGAGAGAGAGGTGGGAGATGTTTAGTGCCTTACAAAAAAGAGAACTCAAACAGACTAAAGAGATCGAAGGGCATAGTGGTCAATATATTATTAATTAATATTGTAAAATAAATTTTAAAGTTTAAAAATATTATTTAATTATTTTTTGAGATATTTGATATGTTATAGAGTTAGATTGGATAAATTTGTGAATTTGTACAATTTTCAAGAATAAATATGTAATTACTGATTTTGGAAGGATAAATACATAGTATTATAATTACTGATTTTTTTATTTTTTTATTCTCTTGGATTGGGAAAATGGAGAGTGCGATTGAAAGGCTGTCTGTCGCTCCATTTTCCCAATTTCATTTTTGTTGACTTGTTGATTTATTCACTGAGGTAACAAAATATTTATCTTTGGATCCGAACCGAACCGTTCAATCAGCATCGGGGCCAATCCGGTCTAAGGTGAAAAGGAATGCACGGAATAAATTAAATTGTGAAACATAAAAAGAAAAACATTAATTAATATATCATGTTTAAAGAGCTTGAATATTTCATTGCAATGCATATTTTTGGTTTTGGATCAACCAGTAAGTAATTTTTAAGTACAGAAGGCAACAATTGAATATTTGAATGCGTAGCATATAGCCATATAGCCATATATAGAAACCAAATTAACTAGTATATATCGCCATTATAATCATACGTGAGTTCCGTCAAAAGCGGGATGTGCTTCAAGGCAAAAAACATCACATGCGTGTGCTGCCCCTCCCATTGTCGGTAGCGCACCAGCTGCCAAAACAAATTCGGGTCACAGCTGTGATTTACGAAACGGGACATATTTCCCACTAATTTTGCACTTATTACAGGCACCGGTTTCGGCTCAGGCTCATAATAACAATAACACTTCTGATCTTCTTCGCCTTCTCCAGCCAGCTCCATACCCAAATTCCATTTCATTGCCTTCTTTCCTGGGTGAGTTGCACCAAAAACATACGTCCCATTCAAAATCATTTCTTTATCTTTATCTTTATCTTTATGCTCTCCATATATATAACCCTTCTCCCACTCCAAATGCTCACCCACAAATTCACACACAAAAGACCCCGCACGGATTGGGTCCCACGACCGGAGACCCCACCCCCCATTTTCAGTCCGGAAAACCTCAAAATGCAACTTGATACCCCTCCCTGTCACCCTGTTTTGGCAATTGATCGTGCACTCACATCCCGAACCACACTCATACAACATTGGCAATCGTTTTGTTAACAGACCCGATGAGCTATAAGGAAGCCAGCCACCATTTTCTAACTCGCAATAACATCCAGTACAGCCAGGAATGCACTTCTTTTTGCACTTGCATCCTGCCCGCAATTTGTCATTCTCTCTCCTAGTTTGTTCAATATTTGTTGCTTTAAGCACAGTAGTACTGATGACATAAACAAAATTATTGGGTTCCAGTTCATCATCCACTTCATTCACAACAATAACAGGTATACTCTCCTTACCTGAGGAGAGATCCCAAGTTAGTACTTTATCCCCTCTAGAAGACGGGTTGTTTTTCCATTCCTCAGTCCTTATCCAATTGGCGAATCCCTCGGGCTGGCCTGGTTCTTTAAATAGAACAAACTTTAAAGTCTGCTTGGTTTTCATCTCATGGATCTTGTACAACCCATCATAGATGTAAACATTGTTGACCGGGTTGAATGGGTCCTTCCTACTCCTAATAACCCTGATCAACTTTCCCTGAATCCTGCTTTGGTTCATGCCATAGTTTCCTCCCTCGAGCTTCTGGTGACCACCTCTCTGCTTTACCTTCCTAAGTTTTCCTCCCTTGAGCTTCTTCTTACCTTTTCCTCCCTCGCCGGTGTACACCAGCTCACCAGCATTATCGTCTTCATTGTCATATCCCCCAGAGGACACGATTGCTATGGCAATCTTGTTGACACCATTTCCCATGCAAAATATCCCTCCCATGGAGAGACAATGCAACCCCACAACGGGCATCTCCATCCTGAAATAGAAAATATCCCCTACCTCCACACCCAGCACAGGGCCATCCTGGGGCTCCTTGTTTGCCATCAAATTATTTTCTTTCATGATTGATTCTGCTTTCATGTCGGGTCGGTTATACCCACCATCTTCTTTATGAATTTGCTCTAGCCTGCGCCTAAGTGCATCGTAAGCTGCAAGAAGCGCCTCTGCGTGAACCCTAGGTTGAGTCACAGCATATAATGGAGAAGCCGATAACTCGAGATCTTCGCTTAGCCCCAAATCATTTGCTGCTTTCATGTCGGGTTTTTTGATCTTCACCCTACTTTCTTCAATGGTTTGTTGTAGCCTGCACCTGAGGGCATCGAAGTTGGCAATAATCGCCTGTGCATGAGCCCTACATCGAGTCATGGCATTGAATAAAGGGGTCAGCAAATCATTTGGATTCATGTTGGGTTGGATCTGCACACCATCTTCTTGGCTGATTTGTTCTATGCTGCGCTTGAGTGTATCGGAAATCGCACAAATCCTATGTTGAGTTCCGGCATTGGATGATAAAGCCAAAAATGCAAGATCTTCACTTAGGGTTCTTACCACCGGCTGGTAAATCACCTCTTCATGAGCCCTATGTTGAGTTAAGACATTGGATGATAAAGCCAACAATGCAAGATCTTTGCTTAGGGTTCTTACCACCGGCTGATCTTTATTGGTTGTTGTAGTTTCGTCTGAGACAGGTGTTTTGCTCTTCCGTACCCGTACCCGTACCCGACCGGCCTTCTTTTTCCCTTTAGGTGTGACATTAAAACCAGGTGGGACATCATATCCAGGTGGGACCGCTGGTACAACTGGGTCCCATGGATTAGTGTGAGAGGGGGATGAGAGGATGTCCAAATCCAAAGGAACTGGTAGGGTTTCATGAATATCTTCTGGTGATGCTGCTGGAGATGAGATCGTACTCTTTTTCATTTCCATGGTTAATGTGATAACTGCACAATGTAAGAAGAAAAAAAAAGTATTAAACACAACAAATACATATCTATAGTTGATAACTATGTCGAACTAACTTGTCAGACCTGGCACTGGTATGAGTTTTAGTTAGCGAATAAAATTAGCCATTAATCAAGCAAACAGATAAGGGTAAGTCTGATACTGTGCCGGTATCAGTATATGCCGTGTGTCAGACAGATAGCGTTTAAATAACCTATTGTTTGCATCTTCTCGATCTCTCTCAATAAAAGAAAAATAAATCTTACTGTTGTGGCAATCTGACTTTGTAGAGTTTTACGGCAACAAATCAATATATTAAGTGGACTGTTTTTAAGGCACTATGATTAAGAGTTGCATATGAGACTTCACATATATTCACCCTGTTTCAGAAATTAGTGCAGAAGTGGAACCACAAAACCATGGGAAAATCCAGCGTTACAAAGTATGTGAAAATGTAAAACTATTACATATGTAAGAGAAATGCATAAAATACTGGCACCAGCCCAACAGAATCTTGCATTAATTAATAACCTCAATAAAGGTTTCTTGAAAATTAATATTGAGGGAGTTTCTTGTAAAATTACATTCTGGAGAGGTTAAGCAGAAAATGTCAACAGTAGCATGAGAAATTGCAACAACTTTTGGCAAAACAATTATTGCAGTATTAGCAATCAATGATGGAAAGTCCTCATGTAAGAGAATGTTGTTAACAAAATGCATTGTTCGGAATTATTAAGAGAAAAAACAAATGTAAGAGAAGTAATCAAAGAAGATGAAAAAAAAAAGAGCAAGAACCTGGTATCAGAGAAGAAAACGCCTCGAGAAACTTTTAAGACAAGAAGAAACCTTCAAATTTTACAGAAGCAATGTAATGTCTCTCTTTGTAAATATGAAAAGACGAGCGGTGCCCGGTAAGAGAGCGGAGAAATTGAGTAACCTGGCAACTTTATAAGCACTGAGGTTAGTGTTGTAGCCAAACCCAAAATATAAGCTTGGTTTATTGCATAATTTTTAATTAGTTTTAGAGGAATTAATATCATGATATAAGCTTTCCAAATTTTGGATTAAATCGATCCCAGCTTTTCATTTTTAAAAAAAATACCAATGTATTGTTCTATTGCACTCTTAAAGTATTATTATTATTTTTTCTAAAATATTTATTTTACTGGCTAAAATATTTACCTTTTATATAGTATGTATAAATATTTTGTGTAGAAAACTATATTTACCACAATATAAATTTCCATGAAATTTGGACTTCCATATAAGATATATATTTTAGTAAGTACGTATTAACTTGAAAAAATACAAATGAAGACGTAGATAAAGAAACATGTAGTCTTATAATTCATCGTTAACTGCTAGTTAGGTGTTAAGGCCAAGATCACTTAAGAATAGGTGATAATTATTTTCTAGGAAAATCATCATGACAATTACCCAAGTGAAGACCAAATTTTAAAAAACTTGTATATCATAATTTTCATGAACTTTCCTCTAAAATAAGTAATTTGCAAGTAACAGAAGGAATTGGAGGCTAGGAGAGAGTGCCTAAACATAATCAAATTACACATCAATATCATGCTGTGAAGACGTGCACCTTGAATTCAACGGACAAGATTTATTGAGATTTGTGTCAAAAATCTCTTCAAAGCATCCTAAATCAAACAGCTCGTACAACACATGTATAGTGCTGTAGCAAATAAGGACCCAATTACCGAAATACCCAATGCCAAGAGCCCCTCAAGCTGAAATTATCAGATCACCTGAGACTGAGAGATCTGTCAAGACTCAAGAAAGAATTGAATTTAACCATTTCAGCAGGTTTAACTTTGATAGAATATCATTAGCTTCTAATAATGAAACGAAATGAAATTTGCAACTACCTCAATTCTCATGGTATTTACAACAGGCTGCAAGAATGGAGTACATCAGACTGCTAATACATCGATCAGCAGCATCAAGTACTCATCAAAATATCAGTACAATAATAACAACATTCATTGTGTTTTTCCATCCTGCGGCCAGTCAAGAAATTTCCTTCCCAGTAGAGAAGGTGGGAGGTACGTCTGTGCCGAAGAATTGGCATGATCAGGCGGATACAAGTACCCCTTCCCATACCCCAACTGATCCATCAGTTTTGTTGGTGCATTTCTCAGATGCAATGGGACCCCCTCATTCCCTCCCACTGACTCCTTCACCGCCCTCTTCGCCTCATTCAGTGCACGATACACAGCCACTGATTTAGGCGCCAGTGCAAGATACGCCGTGCACTGGGCGAGGCACACATCGCACTCAGGCATGCCAAGAAATGGCACGCCTGGTAGCACGCCACTGCTTGGTTGAGTGCGGTGGGGTCAGCAAGGCCCACATCCTCTGAGGCAAAACGCACAAGACGACGTGCAATGTAGAGCGGCTGTTCACCAGCTTCCAACATCCTCGCAAGCCAGTAGATGGATGCATCGGCATCACTCCCGCGCATGGATTTGTGGAGAGCGCTAATCAGGTTGTAGTGCTCCTCGCCAGCCCGGTCGTAGGCCAGGTGCTTGCATTGCATTGCTTCCTTGATGTGGTCCAGGGTTACAGAAACAGTGCCAACTGCAAAATTTGAAGTGGTGATTTTTGAAGTCAATGTGGAGTTTCTAGTTATACTAGGCATAGTTACACAGTTTCTCATTTAATCTTATTGATATAAAAACTAAATTATATATGGTATATAATAATGCACGGAAGTATCCCTTATAGAAGGATTGAGGTGAAGTGGATATTAATGTATTGCCCAACTATTGTTGCCTTTATCAGTACAAGGGTAAACAGGTCCATACCAAATGTTAACCTGTTTCCTTATATATAGTCTAGGTTAGGACTTGGTGCTTGGTTTATGACAATACAAAAAATATGCATTTGTAATTTCTGAATGAAAGAATAATATTTGACTGGCGGTTTCCACATACATGGATAACAGGCTATATAAACATATACTTTGTACTGACAAGGCAAGCGCTGCTTGGCAATTATTATGCCCAATTGAGAAGATTCTTACAATAATGAAACAATTACCTACCATCAGACAACTCAATGGCACTCTTGGCTGCAAGGGATGCTGCAACCTCGAGTGCATTTAATGCAACTCGGGCATCCCCATCACAATTGATTGAAAGAAAATCAACACCCTCATCTGTCACAGACACGTCGGCCCCACCAGTGGTGAGGCAGAGCCCATGGTCCTGGTCTGAAACTGATCGAAGCAGCAGGCTCTTAACATGCTCCGGCAAGAGCGGCTTGAGAGTGAGCACACGACACCGGAGAGGAGAGGCGTGGAGAGGTGAAAAGAGGGATTTTCTGTGGTTGCTGCTAGGAGGACAACCGACCCGTCCTCCACTGCTGGTAGCAATGCATCCTGTTGAACTCGCGAGAATCGGTGTATCTCATCTATGAATAGAACTGTGGCACGGGTAGAGCGGGTGTGCCGAGCTGAGTCGATAGCGTCTCTCAAGTCACGAACGGTGGAAGAGACGGCCGAGAGAGGCAGGAGGCGTGGTCTGGACGGGAGTGAGGCAGCGAGTGCGCGGGCCAGGGAGGTCTTGCCGCTGCCAGGAGGGCCCCAGAGGATGATGGAGGGGAGGAACTTGTCGGAAGGGGAACGAAGGAGGGAGGTCGGACTGAGGAGGTGGTCTTGGCCAAGAATGGAGTCGAGTGTAGACGGTCGCATCCGGTCTGAGAGAGGCGCGAGGTGCGGTTGTTTAGGAGAAGGTGAGGGAGTACTTTGGGATTGATTGGATCGCTTGGTTGAAGGGGAAGGGGAAGGGGAAGGGGAAGGGGAAGGGGAGGAGAAGAAGCGGAGAGAGTGGATTGGGAATTGGGAATGCCGGAGATAGAAGGGGAGGGAGGGAGGAGGAAGAGGGGGATGGGAGAGGATCCAGTCGGCAGCGGCGTCGGGGGAGTGGCCTCCGGTGGCAGCGAGTGCTTTAGAAGCTAGGTCACGGGAGAAGCCCATGCTGAGGAGCTGCTCCATGGCGCCAAAACTAAGCACACGTCATCTCCCCTTTCCTTTTCCTTTTCGGTTCATCACAGTACTTGTCTCATCTTCACTCTCCTTCCCACTTCGATCTGCCGAATTTTTTATTAATAGAAATAAAATAAATATCGAAAAACTGGAGTACTCGCGGGCTTTTGCGAAAAGTATGTAGAACGGGCTGTGATAATCCATCCCACCGGACGGGGATCCAATAAATCCGTCCCGATTCCATTTTTAATCCTCCCGCCTTAACTAAATTCGTGCAAAAAAATAAAAATAAAATAAAAAAACATGGTCGGGTTTAGACAACCTGTCCTGTAAAAAAAACAAAAAACAAAATCCGGACGGATTTACAGGATCCACCCCAACTTAAAAAAATAAAATAAAAATATTCGGACGGTTTTATTAAATCTGTCCCGGCAGAAAAAAATAAAAATAACAATAAGAAGGGTTGTTTTACACCGTCCAGCTATACTTTAATACCATCCACGTAGAATGCTTGATCATTTTCAATTATCGATCACTTAGATAGCAAAAGGCATTCAGACAGAGACAGAAGTTCATCACACTCAGACAGAGAAAAGTAATTGCTGTTGATAGCGAAATCAAATTTTAAATAGGTAACTCCTTAATTATATTTTATGCTATATCATTCAGTAATTTTTATAAAATAATTTAATTAATATTATTTTTTATTAATGTAATAATAATAATATGTAATTTACTTATTATTGTGTAAGTTAATAGTATGTATTTTTTATTTAATTAATATTAGTTACGAATATATTTAAATAGGTAAATTTTGTAAGGTATTACTAAAGAGTTAGGCTAATATGACATTAGTGTTATTTGAAACTAAATAACACCACATCTTAAACCCCTACATTTGCTTTAAGATTCGTACAAAATAAAGTGCTTGAATAGTAAAAGCGAATATTACGAATCTTAAAGCAGATCTAAGGGTTTAAGATGTGGTGTTATTTAGTTTCAAATAACACCAATGTCATATTAGCCTGACTCATCACTAAAATGTTATCAAATTTAATTTGTTTTTATGTAATTATTGAACTTTATATTTGTTCAATTAAATAATTTTGTTATTTTCTGTTATGTCATTTAGTAACTCTTGTAGAATAATTTAATTAATATTAGTTTTTATTATTATTATTATTATTATTATTATTATTATTATATATTATTATTATTATTATTATTATTATTATAATACGTGATTTATTCATTATTGTGCAGGTTAATTTATAAAAAAATTAATCATGTTGATGTTGAGGATTTTTGTTTTGGTGGAGAAATACGACAGGGTCGTAAAGGAGTAGAGTATAGTATTAGTCATCAATTCTCATTAAGTGTGACTGATGAACACGGTTGGTATGATGTGAAAGGTGAAATTTATCACCAACTTGGATATTCCGAGAATGAGTATAACCTAAAAGCACATGTACAGGTTAATGTTAGTACAACAATCCGACGTTATTATGAGAAAATTAAAATCGTGTGCGATCAAAGTTAGAGAGGTATTTATATCCAAAATATGCGTGCCCAAACCCAGTATACTTTTCTTGATTTATACATTGAGTTGGTTCCAATCATTGGTGAAATACAACCGCAGTTATTCGTTAATAGTATGGTACTAAAACCAAATTCAGAACCTCGACAAACCCAATATAGTGATAACTATGCGGGCCCCAGTTTCTTCGAACCCTATCAGACACAACAAACACCAAGGCAAGACCCTCAACAAACCCAATATAGTGTAACTATGGGGGTCCTAGTTTCTTTGAACCCTATCCGACACAACAAACACCGAAGCGAGACCTTTATCTGCATCCTTATTCCAATCTGAACGAGTTGTCACCGTATGTTCAAACAAAA